>JAUTDX010004641.1:0-35199 GCA_030844895.1 Ambrosia x helenae
GCCGCAACGCGCGCCGAACAAAATACTAATGAAATAAGAAACTATAAAAGTAAAGTTTTTTTAATTTATCTTATTAATATAAAAATGGATATTTTCCAACAAAATCCGCAAGAAAATCTTAAGGTTATTTGATACGTTTTAAGATATTGACGGGAATCAATTTTTAAACGCAAAACTCGAAATCCACGGAAGGAAAAGTACAGGAAAAGTAAATAAATAACAACCAAAGCCATGGGAATCAATTTTAAACGCAAAACTCGAAATCCACGGAAGGAACAGTACAGGAAAAGTAAAATAACAAACAAAGCCATTGACATGGCACTCAAAGTGGCATTCCCCTCTTTGAATGTGTCATCTGTCATCCCAGTGCATTGAGATATTTTAAGAAAAAAATTAAAAATAAAATTAGATTTTTCTCTCTTATGTTTCTTCCATAATTTTTAAACGTTAATATATTTTATATACGAGATTTTTTTAAACAAAAAAATTACACCAAATTAACGAGCGTCTTATTATCTTTCCAACGAATACCATAGTGTTATATAAAAAACGAAAAAAAAAACGACTATTTTTTGTGGGGTTTTATTCATACAGGAAAAAAAACACAAAGTGTTCAGGTAAATCATTAATCATATATAGGCAAGTCATTAATTATGTTT
This sequence comes from Ambrosia x helenae, assembly GCA_030844895.1. Lineage (NCBI taxonomy): Eukaryota > Viridiplantae > Streptophyta > Magnoliopsida > Asterales > Asteraceae > Ambrosia > Ambrosia x helenae. Next base: position 660 of record JAUTDX010004641.1, read on the forward strand.
AAATCAGTAAATATGAATTCTATTTTCAACGTGCGTTAGCATTGGAGTTATACATTGTTTTTTGTTAGATATTAACATTAGAGTTATAAATTGTTTAAGGTTAGGCGTTATCATTGGTGATACATTTTAATTGTTTTAGTTAGGTGCTAACCGAAGCTTCCTTGCTTGTAGCTGTAAGCGCATCAGTCTATTTCGTATATAAAATTGATATGTCATATTAGATTTCTCAACCGGGACGTTCCCGGGGTATAATCTAGTATATATTAAAAGAAAGCAATTTTAAGGACATGACATTCAAGAAGACATTCTCACCCTTGAGTATGCCATGTGTCATGTCATGTGGAAAATTAAAAAAAATTAATAATGATAAAACACCTAATCTACTAAAATTAAATTAAGTTATTTTAGGAAAAAGAATTTAAAACAAATTAAAATTTTTCTTTTTTATGTTTCCTCCCATAATTTTTTAACGTTAATATCTTTTATATACGAGTTTTTTAAAGAAAAAAATTACACCAAATTGACAAGCGTTTTATATCTTTCCAACGAGTACCATAGTGTCATTATAAAAAACGGAGAAAAAAATGACTATTTTTTGTGGGGTTTCGTTCAACAGGAAAAAAAAAACACAAAGTGTTCATGTTTATTCATTAATCATGTATTTTCTTTTAAAACCAGGTTTTTATCTATGATGTTTAATTTCAGCCCAATCGCCATGCTATCCTTGGAATTTTATTTTTGTAAAGATGCATAGGTATATTTCATCAAGAGAAGCTAGGAGAAAGAATCGCGCAACACTGTAACACATGGTGTTACCTTATAGCAAAGTTATTTTTTTATTTATTCAATTACAAGAGTAATAATTTTTACTATTAGTATTAGTATTATTAGAATTGTTATATAAAATCGGCTTTGTGTCGATTATTTCCTATTTAAAAAAATATTATCATGCTTAACAATATATATTTTGGTAACAATAAAACTAAATCTTAATATAACAACAAACCTTAATTTTAAGAATATATATTATGTAACAATCAAACTAAATAAGAACAACATACATTATGTTTAAAAACATTAAAAAAAAACTAGAGTCGAGCTTTCCGATTCGCTTATCCAAAGCTTTTGTTAAAGCAATTTCTTCGTTGGTTGCCATTTTTTTGAGTTCGTTGGACGCAGCGGCTATTGCTTTCTCAACATCAGTCTTTTCTTAAGACTTCTTTTTGTAACTTTTTTCACTATCGATGATCCAACAATAATTGGTGGTTGTGTTTTCGGTACAGTTTCGGGTAAAGGTAAAGGCGTTTGGATCATTGTATTGGGTTGGTGAGTAGGCTGTACCGAAATGGAAAAGTCGTCGTATGGAAAATTAGTCAATTAACGTCCACTAATGTAGGATGCGAAACCTGCTAGATCGAGATACGGTTAGAAAATTTGGGGCGGACGATTTGCAATTTGGCGAACAGGTGGTGGACTAGGATTCGGGTTTTCGGTGTAGTTGGATGGGTTGTTTGGGAAGATTTTATAAAAAATATATAGAAGATGTAGAGAGAATGGTTAAAAAAATGGGTTGGAATGGGTTATTTTTATAGATAAATGGTTGAATGTAATTCATATTATTTATATAGTATTAATTTATAAGTTGGTTGTGTTGTGAAAGTTGTACACTTAGCTGTTGGTGTTGTACAGTAATTTTAAAGAAGGGTGAAGATTTTTAGGCTTAAAGGTGTTGTATCTTAAGCTTTGTTAGCAGTCGGTTGTAAGCTTCCACGTGTATATACACCTTTCTCTACTTATCGTTTTCATTTTTCTTTTTTTTTAAACAGTTGAAACAAATAATTTAACATACTGCTTTTTCTTTTAGTGTTATTGAAAATATTTAACTAATTAACCAAATATTATTTATCAAAATAACGGTCTTGCAAACCTTTTTATGTGTGTTTTATTGACATTTCGACTTTTAGTTTTTTTAGTTGTTTTTTTTGTTTAACGTTTTTACGTCTATATGTTATACGACTTCATGATCCCGTCGTAACGCACGGGTTCTAAAAGCTAGTTAATAACCATTTTTAATAATGTTGTTACCCAACGGTTAGTTTATTATTATTATTTTTTTTTTATCGTCCAATGACAAGGAGCCACCTAAGCCACCCACCCAGCCCCACACCCGAAAGAATCTCCAAGCCCTTGGGGCCACGCCGGTCATAACGCCGGTGGTAGGTTTGCAAACGAACTGAACGAACACGAACAAGACCTAGTTCGTATATGTTTGTTAAAGAAATTAAGTGTTCACGAACAGTTCATGAACACTTACCGAATGAGATTTTATGTCCGTGTTCGTTCGTTAAGAAAACACTCATGTTTGTTTTGTTAATTTTGTTCATTAACACCACATGAACATAAATGAACATTAATGAACACAAACAAGTGTTCATGAACACAAACGAACACAAATAAGTATTCATGAACAGAAACAAACACAAACGAACATATAATAAATTTCAAATGAGATTGAATTCACACATATTAAGACATTAGCTAAATCCACCCTAAATATAACATAATTATCCAGACATACTTAGTACATAACATAATATTGGTAAACATAATAAAGCAATGTCTATTGGAGGTGGATGGAGGAGGATGGAGGAGGGTGTCAGAGGTGGATGGTAGAGGGCGTCGAAGGTGAAGAGCATAAGCATTGGAAAGTGGAAATATAATGAACTTGGATACTAAACGACTTAAATGTGTTTCATAAATTGATGGATCGAGGGTTCACCTGAACAAATGATAGTCTCTCGTCAAAGTGGATCGAAATTAATAAAGCCATGATCACATCTGATGGTTTTGTATTATAACGCAAGAATTTATCCAAGGAGTGGTGTGTAAGAACCTAACCCGTAATCACGTGTTTAACGTCTAATCTTACGAGTTTTGACCTTACATAAACCACTCCCGATTAAAACTTGTTTATTTATTATAAACTCAAACCATTAAGATCAAATACATATTTGAATCCCACAAATTTTTATATTTTAATATTTAAAACATACTCTAAGATTTTGGGTTTAAACGGGAGTTCTTTGAATTCTAATGCAGAAGCTGGGTAAGTGATCGGGGTGTGTTCGGCTCTTATCGCGACTTGATCCTAGCTCTGGGACTTCCTTCACTTGTTTACCTAGCACCATTACACAAAGAATGGTTAGTGGGTTGTCAATGATACATGTAAACTAGTACGATAGTCATTACACGTTGAAACGGAAGGAACCAGGCCAAACGGCCCTTTATCAGGAGAACAAACTGATGCAACTTTTGCGCAGAAGCTGTTCGGATCTCTTTTACCCCTTCTAAACCCCAAAATCCGACTTTGACTTTCAAATAAGAATTGTTCTACGCTCCGAGGGTTTTCCAAGCATATAAAGAACACCTCCTAACGATTTTTCTACGATTTTATATGCAATTTTAAAGATCGTGTTGTCGGGCTATTCTCTGTGAGCGGCCGCTCACAGCTTCTGTTGCTTTTTTGGTGATTTTTAAGCATGGGAATCATGTCGCAACCGCATTTGATGATTCCCGAAGCCTAAGTATTGACTTACCAACTAAATAAACCTTTGTTTGACTGACATTATAGTCCGGTTCATGATGCTATAACACGGTTCAATGTTTTAAGTGTTTATGTTGATTTTTACCCATATTGACCCGTTAAGGCCTTGAATCAAACAAGGAACTTTTTGACCACACCAAATGCCTATCGATTAAGTTGTCAAGTCATTAAACACTTGATAAGAAAAGCTTTTATCCGATTTGTTTCATTATGATTTAGTTTCATAGATTCAACCTTTATAAATCTTTTAAATTCCCAAAATGCCCTTCATGGTCAAATATTTCAATTTAGCCATTCGTGGCGAAACTTCTTGATCCAATTCCAATGTTTTTACTCATTGACTTGTTTAAAAACCTCTAAGTCCTCCCGGACTTAGATTTTCATCATTTCTCAAGTTTTCACTTGTTTAGTAGATTCTAAGCGCATTAGCGCATTAGACATAGTTATGGAAATAACTAACTTGATTTGCACCCACACTTCATGTGGGTAGTTTTAGTACCCATGTTGCTTCGCCCGAAGGTGTTTAATTGGCTACGGACTTACCGGGTGGTGTTGATCCATTCTCATACCTTGTGCGTATCCTCCATGATTCTTAGCATCAAGCATGCATGTGCAAGTGCATTACCTGTGTGCTTTCTAAATATACACATTAATTCCTCGAACTCAAATGGTAATACGTTGCCATTTGATCCGTTTAACCTCATGAATCTTAATGCTTGAAATACAAGCATCAAGTATTGGACTCACATGGTGAGGATATCACCACTTGACCCGTTTAGACTTGTACTTCATAATACTAAGTCATCCAAGCTTTTATCTATGGTTCAAGTGTCATAAACTTGACCCATTAAACAACATACTTAACAATTTCATTCAAATGATTTTAGTGACCCATTTTGGATTAAAACACCATTTCTTGCATATCATTATCAATTGACCCGTTTGATTAATTTCACTATTTGGTCACCACTCATGGTTTCAATTAATCTTATAAACCTTGATTTATTGTGAATCCACATAAATTGACCCACTTAATGAATCTCACCCCTTGGGGTTTGTCTTTAGTACACACTCAATACCAATATATATAACACATATTCCATGTCATAGTCTAGTAGTGTAAGTAGAACTTACCTCATATCCATTCTTGCTTCCATGCACATTGAGCTTGCATCCGTTTGACCGTTTGCATCCCTAGTTCTTGTACCTAACTTAGGGACATATCAAACCTTGTTTTGTTAGAATACATTATATGGATTTCTTTATTCTCCATGGCATTCATGTATTCATTTTACCTCTAGCTCAACCTCACATTTCAAGTATTCATGTTCATACATGTTTACACATTTATTTCCTCATTCAAGCATTTTTATCAAACACCTCATATGCATAATTTTCATCATGTTAATTCTAGGTGTTCAAGACTTTCTAGATTCCGCCATGGCTTAGCAAACCATTGGCACATGATCATTTCAACAATTAGCACACATGCATGATACTAATCACATAGAAATTGCAAGATTATTTCACATACTAGTGTAGTTCATGATTAGGGTAAAAACCTACTACTTACTCATAATACATAATCAAGATTTCTCATGAATCAAAAAACTATTATGATTCACCATGTTTTTATAGTCTTCTTGATGTCTACTAACCATAAAGACTAAGAAATTCACGTTTTTATTAAAACTAGAATTTCATCAAGATCATAAATGAATTTAACATCAATTTCTACCAAATAAAAGGTACATTGATGTTCTTTAGGCCCTAGATGACCTGTTTCTTGATTATGCACTGAAAAGCCCCTTGATTTGGCTTGGATTCAAGCATGTTCTTGAGTGTTTAGGGTTGGAGGTTGAAGGAGATAATCTCCTGCCCTTTTTTCCATGACACAATGTGTGTGTTTTTATTATTTGATTTTTATTTATAAAACCCACATTATCATTTTGAAAACTATGGCCCCTCAAGTTTAGTCTCGGGTTTGTTGTTATTCGGTGGTTAAAAACATCCACCATTTAACTCTCTTTGTTATTTTATCAATTGCGCCTAATGGCGTATTTAGACTAAACGAAATTTTGGGGTGTTACATGGTGAGACGGATGGTGACTTCGTATCGAATGCGATTAAAGCTTATCATGATGATAAGGATACATAGTTCAAGTTTATGCATTGTTGGGATGTGTCGAAAGTCTTTTCAAATGGGCGCACATCCCCTTTGCTAGCAATTCGTCAAAAAGGTTGAAACAAGTTTGTCTCAAAATCGTTCGGTTGCTCGTGATAACATGGATGATGACGAGTTCGAAGAGGAAGTAAGTCGTCCACCCGGTAGAGACAAGGCAAAAAATAGGGGCCGAATATCATGAGCTTCAGCTTTGGGCTCGGGTAAAGGTAAAGATACGTACACCGGGCAATTGGATGATTTAAATACTAATATCATTCAACTCAATGTCTTTCAACAACAAAGGCTCGACGAGAAGAAAAATATTCAGGATGCTTTGAAATAAAAATGACTTTTAAAGAAAAAACACGAAGATATGAAATTTCTTGTTATGCCCGTCGATCACCTCACCGGCCCCGAGTTAGAAATGACGTTAAAAATGAAACGCAAGATAATGGAAAAACATAACATGTAGTGTAATTTTTTTATGTCTTTGTTAGTGTTCAGTGTGTTTTTTATTGTATCGTTGTTCTTTTACTTAATGTCTTTGTTTTTATTATTTATGTGTATGCTTAATTATGTTTTTTAAATTTAATGTGTTTTTACTTAATTTATATGAGTTTTTTATTTATTTTATATATTAGAAAAGAAATGCCACATGGCAACTCAAGCCTCAAATTCAAGCCCCACCTCCCCACCTTTTTTTGGGGAGGGGGGGGGTTGAGTTTTGTAGACCATCCTAAATATTTCGGCTTGATAAAAAAATCCTTATTAAAATTCGGATATGATAGTATCCATCACGTTTTCTACTCTATTGGCTAGGAATTTTGAAACAAGTTTGGAGATGCACCCGATTAGACTTATCAAACGGTATTCGTTAAACAAGATTTTATCCAATTTTTTTAGGATAAGAGCTAGAAAAGAGAAGCCACAACCCTCGCTAATCTCACCGGTTAACACATGTTACACTACTTGTTTTTGCTGGGTTGACATTCCACTTTTAGAACGTATCACAAAAAAATTACATGACCTTTATTGGGTCCCTTTTTGAAGCTTTTTTTATGCCTAATGATATTTGAGTGTTTTGGGTAGGTATATTATTTTTTGTTTTACTATGCTAATAGGCTTTTATATACAAATAATCATGGACCATTGATCAAACTTGATCAATGGTCACTAGAGGGTTTTCAGGGTTTTTCCATTAGATAGGGTTTCCATATTATCCACCCCTATATATATATATATAGAAAGAGAGAGAGAGAGAGAGAGAGAGAGAGAGTAAGGTTCTTGTAGAAATGAGATTTATCCTATAAATAGATCTTATAGTGAGAAGTGAAAGAGGTAAACCTTTTTTTTCGCATCTTATCTCAGGTGTTTTTGCCTTTGTAGAGGTGTCTTTGTGGTATTGAGCTTTGGTATACTTTCCTTGGCTTTTAAGGTTGTATAGCTTTGCTTTTTTTTAACTTTATATGACTTTCATTTGATAGCCACCAATCTTCGTGTTAAAGAGTATATACAATACAATATAAAATGACTTTGATGGTGGGGTTTGGAATATTTGAGAAGTAACAGAGGTTGTAATTTGATATATTAGGTTTGTGGTTAAGTGCAAGTGTAGGGACTTTGGTTATGATGAATTTTTGTAACATGGCTGTTGTGATGGCATTAAATAAGCAACCAGAGCCACCAAATTCCGAGCCAGTGTCTTTGGCTATGATAATTCTCTGTGGTGGATTTATATATGCAACTAGAGCCACCAAGTCTAAGGCAGGTGAACCTCTATTTCTTCATAACTTTTGAGCTTGATTCATGTAGTTAGGTTTCTTGGGTTGAGTTTGTCATGTCAAATCCTAAAGTATATCAATATTAGGGGTGTCCTTTAGGTGAGGTATATGAGCTTCTTTGATACTAAAGTTGAGTTGTCCTTTCAAAGCATTTATGATTTTATACATTTTTTTTGTAAGAGAGAAAAGAGGGTTGGACATGCATATAACAAAAACATATGGACAATCATTGGTGCTAATGAGCATACCATACATCTATAATTTGACATAATGTTCAACTAATACATAGCACAACATAACTAGTTTTGTATTGGCAAGTTAATCAACTTATAGTTTCAAATAACATTGACTTGTTGGCATGTTTAGTTTGAAATTGTTTTGAATATTTGTTGAACCCGTCGCAACGCACTACGTATGACAACAACCTAGTAATAATTAAAAGTTAAAGCTTATCTATACAAGTATTGATAACCACTATATAAAGCTTATCAATCTTCTTATGAAAAATTGTGTGTTACTTCTGTTAGTTTTCTCATTCAAAGTGTTAGTGTGGTTTGCTTATGCCAGAGTTAATTACCAAAATCGTCCCTGCGGTTTGGCCCAATATCCAGTCCAACCCAAAATATTAAAAATTGCTTGAACAGTCCTTGTACGTTCATGAACAAAATTAAGAAACGAACACGAACATAAGTGTTTCTTAACAAATGAACACGAACAAAAAATCTCGTTCGGTAAGTGTTCATGAACTGTTCGTGAACACATATTTTTCTTAACAAATGAACACAAACAAGGGCTTGTGTGTGTTCGTTCGGTTTGTTTGCAGCAATGCATAACCCTCACAACATAACTCTTAACAGACCTATTTCTAAATTACGTAACCTTAAATTACATGTTATATTTATTTGTTATTTTCTAAATAAATATATGGAAATGATTTAAGATGTGAATGATCTGTAGGAAATAGGGTTCACTGTTTTATTAAAATAATAATAAAAATTAATATAATAATGATACTCTTGTTATGTGTAGGAAATACAAAGTACAACACCGATTACAAAATTAAATAAATAAAATAAGATACAAAATAAATGTACCTAATCGTGATTCAAGCCAATGTCTTTGGAGAACTTCAACCGAATTGTCTTGTTAGTAAACTCGCTGCAATAATATGAAAACCAAAACGTGGATGATTTTAGTTGAGGCACGATTTTGCGCCTCCTCCCAGACGGTCTGTTTCCCAGGGTACAACAACCGGAACAATAGTCGTACTGCCGGAGATGATCTTGAGCCCGACGGAGATGGTCTTGAGCCCGAGATACCAACAGGTGATTATGTGTTTTTGAAACATACGAAAAAAGTTGTAGGATTAAAACATAATTGCATATCAATTCTTGTCATTCATTGACTATAAATTGCAATTAAATGGAATTCAAGTAGTTGACCGTAACTCTCTTATTCTATTCATGACGAGTTGAAAGAGGCGGTTTGACCAATTCCACTGACGTAGACTGGTTGACTGACATGAAACAGCAGGTCGGGATCAGACTGCGCGGACCAGGCGCTACATGGTCATGCGCATGCATCCGTCCGTCCCCAGGCGCAGCACATGTAACGCTACCAGATGCTGACGCGCGCGCCACGAGACGTGTATCCTACTGAGCTGCCATGAGGACCCAAGCGTTACTTTGACTTATGCAACGCGCGGACAAGAAAGCTAGTCCGCGCGCGCGTCCCGCTTGGACGTTCACCACTCATGCGCCACCTGTAGGTTACGGTTTACGTCAACCTTCCGCCATGTACCAGACCATGCGTACAAGGTCAAGAATACAAAGGCAGCTCTCAAGTGGCTCGTGGCGTTGCAAGTGTGCGAAGTGCAAAGTGCCTCATCAAAGCGCTACCCCACGTGCACGCCTGTGTGCGAGTGCGAGTTAAGGTGCTTCGCACCCTTTAGGGCCCCACTAGTGTTTGGCTCAAGCTAAACAATACAAAAGGAGTGCTCCTCCTTATAAACCACTTTATGTTTTGTCATCCCACCAATGTGGGACAAAACTTAATCCATTTCCTCATCTTTGGTTGTTCCAACCTACAACTTTCAAGCTTCGATATCTCGTTCATCTTAGCTCTATTTTGGGTGTAGTTTGGTTTGTTGTGATGGTCTCCAACATAGGTGATTTTCCTTCAAATCATTAAAAGAATTATGGTTTACGATGATTTACACAAATCATTTAACCATATATTATGCTTAGCCTCACAACAATGTCATTGAATATTATAGGAATGGACTAGGACGTATTTAAACACCCTTTTGTAGTTTAGGGGATATGTATATAACCACATATACTAGCTTGTATATAAACATATATATTAGCTATGCCTCCACAGTGACCGCTCGTCGGTTCATGTTTAAGTTGGCCTATTGAACCTCGATCTTGGGATCTCCAGTCAACTAGATTAGGTTTCCCTCATGTCCCTTTTCTTCATGGGCTTTAGTCTCATTCCATACAACATCATCTCTTATTAACCATAATGTTGTTGTATCCATTTGCAATTGAGATAAGTTGTTCTAACGTGTTCTTGACTCGCTGGTCAATTTTGCCATTTTGTCAATTTGTAAGACTTATAACATGTAATATAAACGTAGATCTGGTTATGGTAGCAGGATAGGTAGGTGTTACCCTTTGAACCTTCCTTTTTGTCTTTCGAATGATATGAAACTTAATTCATGGCTAAACACGTTTCTATGCCTTTGGTGATGTGATTCAAAGTTAGCTAGACTTCGAATCTTACAAATTGGCATTTGAGTTGAATCAACTCGATTGACTCACTCCATTTGAAATGCAAGTCACCCCCACATTTAAGTGTTATTGGATAACATCCAATGGGGTGATGAAAGGTTCTCCCTTTTGTATGAAGTTTGAGAAACTTCTCAATACCATATTTACACCCCCTACGGGTTGTTTCTTAAATGCCCCCCCCCCCCCACATTACTTGCATTTTGAACCGAATAGTATCACTAATCCATGAACTATGTAATCGGTTCGTGAGTTAGCCTTGAAGTTATATTTATAGTTTTGTTTATACAAATCCATGATTACTATGTCATCACATAACGTTAACAAGTATTGGTCTTGCATGCTTTAGACTCCAATACTCTAGCATGTGAACAGAAGATGCATCATTCTGATTCTTCACAGCCTAAAGAGACAACACACTATCTCTTTCCAACATTCACGTTTTAGTTAGACACAATAATTAGAACTTGTTTTATCATTTCAAACCATCGGGTTCTAGGAATGTCTCAAAACCATAGTTAATTTCATCCATTAGGATCAAACTCATTAGCCTTTAATCTCCAAGGCTTCACCATTGACTCTTAAAGACTTAAAACGTAAAACATTGATGTTTATAGAAACATCTACACATCCATCATCACTATTGTAAATGTCTTACAATAAATTTAGCAAAATTTATTAAAGAATTCACAATATTAACATATGTTTCTTTCATATGTTATATACATCGAAAATTCACATTTGTGTATTTTCATGTTGATGCTCTCAACATTGGATGACATACCTCATTTTCTTGTATTTAATCTTAATACACTTGCCACGTTCATCATGATTTGCCCATCATGTGAGTGTACGTTTGATGTTTGGTATGTGACTTATTGCATAAGTCATGATCACAACCCACTCATTGTGTTCTTGCAAGACACTTCTTGCACAACCTGTTAAAATAAATATCCTTACTAAATTCGTTGAATGTAAATCGTCAAAGAAAAAAAATGCCATCGTTTAATTTCCTTTTACATTTATCGTTTGTTATATTTTAATCACTTGATTATTTAAAATAAGAACGATAATCCAAAATATATATAATATATATTTAAAAAAAAATTTAGACGGATTCATATAAGGATATATAAACATCAAATCTTAAAGTTTTATTCTCTTAAACACTTTATTGTTTGACGATATAATTGTAATTTTATCGTCCTGCGGCATGTTTCGAGGCACTCCCTCAATACATTGTTCAAAACAACAAAGTTCTTTATTATTAACTACTCACAAGTAGTCAAACAAGTAAATATGTCAAAAACAATATTGGGTTGTTTTCTTTTAAATAGTCTCTCAAAACTATTATATGGTTCAAGACATGATACTTCTCATACGAATATCAAACCATTGCAAATACATGTTTTAATCGTTCAAAACATTTCTTGTTTTTGCATCTGTTTTAAAAATTAAATTATATGTTTAAGCCTTGATTACGAATCAAGACCAAAAACTTAAAAATAGTTTTATTATTTAAAACCATATCTAACTCGCTCGATAGACAAATAAAATGATTACAAATCATTTTAATTAGTTTATCATGGTTAACCTGATTCTAACCCTCTCGTTAGAATTAAACGATGATAATTCGTTAAAGTATATGGTTTTCATGATAAATAGTTTCTAATTCGCTCATTAGAAACTACTAGTATGAATGCTCGCGCGTTACCGCGGGTATGTATGTTTTAACAACATTACTTAAAACAACGTTGTACTCACTTTTTGTTTGTTTATCAGCTGTTTTGTTTTGTTTGTTTTTTTTTTTGTTAAGTTCTGAATTAGTAAAAAGAGTTGGTAATAACATGAGTACAATTGTATTTATAACACATAACATGTGTTTTAAGCTATCTGTATGTAAGACATGACTTTTTTCACCATCTTGGAGGAGTTTATAGACTCCCTAGACTTATAGCTATAAATGTAAATCTACAAGGGATGTGTGTCTGACACAAATGATATTCTTTTGGTATATAAAAATTGTAATAAAAACTAAGTTCCAATGTCATCATAGTCAGTTGTATTAACAATATAGCGGGGAATGCCCGCGCGTTGCCGCAGGTATGTATGTTTTATTATCGCACGTAGCACTACGGGTTTCGCATTATTATTTTTAAAACCAAATTTTTATTACGACTAATATATCAAATCACGAAAAACAATTGAGTATAAACAAAATAATTGACATAATAACAACATTAGCTCATACGACTCCCTAAAATTTATAAGACCAATACCCATTTATAATGCCTAAGGGACATATTTTTTAAGGCTCACATGGGGTACATAAATTCTCAAAAACGCCACTGCAAGAGAGAATTGATAAACTAAATATAGAGTATAACACTGTAATCCCCTCCCGTTTTCTTTGCTCATTACTTTAAATTTACCTTTTTCATCCGAAAATTTTATACATGTTAAGTCCGGCCCCTTTCCTTTTAAGGGTCTACAAATTAAGCTACTCAACATATCCATTCTTAACATCGTTCAATGTTTTTCATAACATAACTTTTTCTATTATCAAAATACCATTTCCAATTATTAGATACGATTGTAATAAAAGGTTACCTCGTCATTTTCCTTAACAAAAACCATAAAGCTCAATATTAATACTTAAAGTCAAAAACCAAGATGTTTGACTTTAAAATTTAACAAAATAAAGGAATAACAAAGTAACCATTAACAACCCCGTGTACAGCCTTGGCCATGTTAAATGCTACCAATGCTATGCCTCCAATCAGGATCGTTTGGAGGGCACTCCAAATTTGTTTGTTCCCGGTTTGTGGGCCAATGGGATGAAAATGTTAGGCATGAGCGGGACCATCCACTCAATATGTAAGCAATCGCGATTGTTGTGTGATTTGAAGTACTCTTTTTGGATCGTGCTTTTCAAGTCCAAGTTCAAATCTGGATAATAAATAAAAAAGGAGTGTTATAATTTTTAAACGACCAGAGGTCATAAACACATATCATGCATTAGAGGTGACAAAATGAGTAGATTAGGTTACGGGTCAAGATGGGTTCAAGTAAAAAAAAAAGTTTGTACAGGTCAGGTCATGTAAGACTTCAGTTGGCCAAAAACATAAGTATAATGTTAGTGTAAAAATGACACTCTAAAGAAATGAGACAACCAGATCTGCTTTGCGATATTCCTTATAACTTTTGTTTGCCTAAAAGCATAGATGATGACGAATTATGATCAATTTTATATACGTCTAAAACACAAAACAAAAGATTTATTCCATAATTGTTTATAGTTGTTCTAATTCAATGGCAGTTTGTTTCTAGTTCGCCAGACATCACATGCTGACATGCATAAACTCTCTTATATAGTACAACTCTAAAAGACAACATATTCTTCATAAAGACATATGAAAAGACGGTGTTTAGCTTATTGACGCCTAGCTTTACTCCAAGACACAGTTAAAAGTTTCTAACCATGTACCGTTAAGATTCCAATTGTCTAAAATCAAGTAAAATGGGTGAATACTAAACCAGCACTCAAGAATGCATTTCTTTGTTCAAAACATCTGGTTCAAAATAGTTAATTCAATGACATGTAGTAACACTTCATTATGAAATCAAGCCATGCTTGCGGCTTCTTCCTCAGAGCATTCACCTCATACTTAGCCAATATGAATAAATTGAAAGAAAATATAAATTGAATAAGCAAATGTGTAGAAAATCAAGACACTTTCTTTACATATCAATCGTGTTACTATTATTTCCAAAAAAAAATTAATATATAATGTTGAATGTTCATAAGATAAGAAATAAAAATAGAGAATTGTGATATATAAAATTATAAATACATAAAACCACCTTGCTATACATGTAGTTTACCTTTTTGGTAGATTTTGCAACAACATTGCTATCTGTTGGTAAGTAATGGAAGGTAACATCCGTTTTGGGTATCTTTTTCTCTGTTGATATCCCTCTTTTTTCATCAACGCTCTCTTCCTCGCTGCAAATCTCCCCTTCATTCTTTAAGCATCATTGATTGCAACTCAATGTTACAAATTCATGGTTAACGATTGTGATTAAAAAAAGTTGAGTGCTCGGTGTACCTATGAATAAACCGCTACTGACCTGTAAATTTCTACTTAATAATAGCGATCATATCAATTCCGCAACTATGCTTGATGCTATCATAACAACCCACAACTTTGCTTAGATGCCAAATAGCCTACTATTCTTTTTTTTTTTTTTGAAAAGCCGAGCGAAACCAATATATTCAACTAAGAAAACAACCATGCAGATCATCCAATACAACAGTAAGCCTTCGGCCTAGCAAGTGACTACCCGAACGGCCTTCCCAACCCACAAAAGAGTACCCAAAACGACTTCAATACAATCACTAAATACAAAGACCTGTTTGACCCAAGAAAAACACTACTTAGGAAAAATCAATGTCTTCAAATAACCACCACTTCGTCATTTCAAGACCCGCCACTTTCGATCTTTTTTTCATCCACCAAAATGTATTCTCTTTGATCTCTTCAAGTATTGTGACCACCGATGTATCTTTGTTGTTGAAGATTTTAGCATTACGGGCTAACCAAATACGCCATAGAATCATAAGAGCTATCGCATATATCGAGTTTTTCCATTTCTTAGTTCCATGCACACTTTTAATCCACTCCAGAAGCTGATCAAGGCTGCATATTGCTGTATTAGGTTGAATTTTAATCCATTTACACACATGCCACCATATAAGCTTGGCCCAAAAACATTCCACCAACACATGATCCACAGTTTCTTCATTATCTTCACATCTTTTGCATACAGTAGGTCCGAGATTAAGTCCTCTAGCCACTAAGTTGACAGCAGTTGGGATTCCACCTTGCATCGCCCGCCAAACAAAACAATTCACCTTCGGTACCGCAATTTTGCTACACTTGAACCCATGCGAGTTGTTTTGCCCAGAATGTGCAGCCTCCAAATCAGTCCTCACTTGTTTCACCGAAAAATCAGTCCTTTTCCCTCCTGAATCCCAAGCCCAGTGATCGGAACCTGCATGAACTTGTTGATCTGCCAGCAAGGTTGATAGTTGATTCCACTCTTCAATCTCCACTGCCGACGTAGGTACCCTAGCCCATTCCCAACCCCAATTAATAGTGCCCCCCTCCCGAGTGTAATTATCCGCCACTTTAGCCTTCTTGTCCCTGCATAATGAGAATAACTCCGAGAAACGATCCTTCAATGCCCCACCCGAAACCCAATTGTCCCCCCAAAAAAGTGTCGTGTTACCATCTTTAATTGAACACACAAAGCTTTGTTGAAGGTCTACTCCCTTTTTCAAGAAAACAGACCCGAGCTCCGCAATTGTGTTCCAAACCCCCCAGCCGCTTTTTTTATAAGGAACCATCTTCAACTCTCTCGCCCCGCTATGGATAGCGTTAATAGTTTTCACCCACAGTTGGTCAGGAAATACTTTTTATCTCCACCACCATTTCACTAATAAGCCCAAGTTTAAATCTTCGAGACTTCCCAACCCAAGCCGTCCTGTTTTTTTCGGCTTTACGACTTTATCCCACGCAACCCATCTAATCTTTTTTATGTTCCCCACCCCTCTCCAAAGAAACCGTCTACGAATACCATCTATCGTCTTCAAAACCGCCACCGGGGCTCGGAACAAGGAAAAATAGTATACCGGTAACACACTTAGCACCGATCTCACCAACACCTGTCTACCCGCAAAAGAGAGCAGCCTAGCCTTCCAAGCTGAGAGCTTTGAACCTACTCGATCAATGACAGCTTTCCAATTCCCAACCCGTTTCATAGATCCCCCGATTGGCAGCCCAAGGTAAACAAATGGAAAGGCCCTTCGTGTGCATCCCAGACAACTAGACAATCTATCTATCTCCCCATCGCTGACACCCACTCCATACAAATAGCTTTTGTGAATGTTGACCTTCAAGCCCGAAGCTACTTGGAAGCATCTTAGGATTCTGTTCAAATTTTGCACATTCTCATCAGACCAAGAGCCCACAAAAAGTGCATCATCGGCGTACAACAAATGAGTTAACTCCGGTCCATTGTGAGGAAGCCTAACACCCGAGAAAAGCCCACACGAAACTGTTTTGGATACCATCACATGGAGTGCTTCCATTACAAGAGTAAACAAAAACGGCGACAGTGGATCGCCTTGTCTTAATCCCCTACTCAATGAGAACTCACACGTCGGTTCCCCGTTTACTAATACCGAAGCCTTCCCGGTAAATAAAATGCTCATAATCCATTGCTTCCATTTAGAGGGAAATCCCATATTATGCATGACATTAATTAAGAACTTCCAAGAAACGCAATCGTAAGCTTTTTCGAAATCTGCCTTAAACAACATCATACTCTTCTTCGCTTTCTTTACCCAATTTAACACTTCGCTTATAATAAGTGGTCCATCGAAAATGTGTCTTCCTTTTATAAACGTCGACTGCTCCACAGAAACTATACTTCCCATCACACCTTTCAACCTACCCGCAAGAACCTTCGAAATTACTTTTCCAATCACGCCTATAAGTGAAATAGGCCTGAAGTCCGAGAAAGTCATTGGATCCTTAACTTTTGGGATCATTGCAACAAAAGACGAATTACACGACCCACTGATGGTACCATGCGTATAGAATTCAGTCATTACTTTCATGAAATTTACCACAAGTTTCCCCCAAAATTTCTTGATAAAGGCGAACGTAAACCCATCCGGGCCCGGAGACTTTTCGCTTCCACAGTCCCATACCGCGTCCTTAACTTCTTCAATTGAGAACATACCAATAAGTTTATTCGCCTCTATCACTAGATAATCTCTTAAAGCCGTGAGCATCAATACGGGGCCTAACCGGAATCGGCTCTTTGAATTTGTCTTTAAACATTTGAAAGGCTCTTTCTTTTATCACCGTTTGATCCGTCACCCACTCGCCATCCAGCATGATCCCGTTTAGTCTATTCCTCTTCTTTCTACCCTTAATAATCCCGTGAAAATAAGCCGAGTTTTCATCACCACTAACGACCCAATCCACCCTCGAACGCTGGTGAAGGTCTTTCAGTCTATCCCATTCTGCTTGGCGTATTTGTTTCCTAAATAATTTCCATTCCAATAATTCTTGATCATTTAGCGACCGCATCTCTGCCACCGATTCTAACCGAGCCGCACCATCAATAGCCTCCTTAACAGTTCTTCTTTCCGCTTCACCGGCCCTCTTTCTCCACTCTTTAATTAGGCTTTTGATTTCTTTAAGCTTTGTCAACAATTCCACATCCGGTAGACAAGCGTTAATCGTTGCACCCATTCCCCTATCCACAATACTAGTAAGTTCTTCTTTCCCGAGCCACGAATTAAAGAACCGGGACGGAATTGCCCCCGAACGCGTTGGTTCAATAACAAGAACTAAGGGAGTGATCCGATACATCCTTTTCCAAAGCCCTTAATTTCGCATCAGGCCATTTTGCCACAAAATCCGCGGACACCAACATACGATCCAATTTACTAAGTTTGGCCCCATCGTATGACATATACGTATATTTACGACCCCCCATATTATATTCTTCGAACCCCCCTCTCTCAATAAAACTATTAAACGCCAAGGCGTTGCTAGTAATGAAAGCTGAATTCACCCTTTCCTCCTCACCTCTCACTTCGTTGAAGTCGCCCAACGCAATCCATATGCCCCTAAACTCGTTTTTTGAAGACTCGATATTTACCCATAATTGTCTTCTCATCCCTGGATTTGATGGTGCATAAACATTCAATACCCATAATAACTCACTCACCCCTTTCAGCTGCCCCCCCACCAGGATATAATTTTGCTCTTTCCTGACATGTTGTACCCGGAACACCCCTGAATCCCAGATCGAAACTATTCCCCCCGATCTACCGTTTGCATTCATAACCTCGAACCCACATCCCGACCCATCCCAAAACTGACCCACTTGGGACTCAGTCATGGTTTCCAACTGAGTTTCTTGAATAGCAACAAAAGAAATATTATACAAACGCTTTAAACTTCGTACCTTAGTCGCCTTGTCTCGACCACCCGCCCCTTTAATATTGAAAGTCAGAAAATTCATTTTAAACCAACGATCACCTGGTCAACATCAATTTCTTTTTCAACGACACTTTCAAACCCTTCCAATTGGATACCCATCGCAGACCCCATCTTCATTGTTTCCTTAATTTCATTAGAGACTGTTTCCTGGACCGCTACCGCATCTACGTTGTTTTCATTGGCACCCGATTGCTCGACGATAGGATTCCTCGAGTCCTGTTGTTCCTCCTCCCATTCGGACTCAAATTCATCTTCAATACCGCTCCCACCAATCACAACCGGTTCATCCAAATCATCAACGTTGATCCTCATTCCTTTTGACCCACGAATACCTCTTCTTCTTCTCTTTTTTAAGCCTCCCGAACCTAAGCTTGAATAGTTTGCCTCGCCTTCAAGACCCCTTGTGAATGTGCTTTGGATTTTACGTGTGAAGTTATTCTTAAATTTCCTTGGTTTGACCGCCAACAGATCCCCTTTTCCTTTTATTTTTCTCCTTATTCCCTGGGCTTAGTTGGGACTCCATTTCACCGTTTAATGAATCATTAAAATATTGGGCCGGCCCAGATTCACTCCCTTGGAATGGGTCATTTAAATTTCCATTAATTGGACACGTGACATCGTTATGTGGGTCCCCACCCTGCACGTCCACCTCATCAACCTCAATTGTCCCGCTCTCCTGTTCCCCATGCAACGATCTCCCATGCACCCCTTCACCTTCTCTAGAATTTTCCCACCGTTCAACTTCTCACATTCCATCTCAGATCCAGCCATAGGTTCCGGCACCGGAGACTTCCCGTCGTCTTTTCCTTCAACGCCAACTTTACTAATTTTACAACCTTCCCTGTTGATAACTCATGACCGTCCCAAATGACTACCGAATGGAGCCATTTCTCCCACATCTCGGAGCATTGACAAAGCACCTAGCTTCATCATGATCATCGAACTTAATCTTAACTTTCATACCACCAACGTAACTGATTTCCATATTCCAGCGTCCCAACGAGGACAACGCATTATCCATGTTACAAAGCCAGTGTAGGTTAGTAGCTTCCCCAATCACCACTCTACTTGGCTCGTCATTTCCGTCACCTGAAACCTTCTTTTCCACCACCATATTAGGTTTAAGGCCCGAAGATCCCCATCGCCTACTCACCCCCCCAAAAGGTATTGGAAGTTTGACGCAATGCACCAGACATAGGAGGAAAATCCTTCCCTTCAACATGAAAGGCAGGTGTGCTTGATGAAGGATTCTCCTTTCTAGTATGTGTACTGCCTACCTTCTCTCCTTTCCCAAATCTTGCAACCTTGGCAAAGACTCTTTTCCCCCCAAAACTGATGCATTTCAACGCTCTGACCATCTTATCCACATCTCGGACACCTTTAAATCTTACAAAGGCAAATGGCTTTCCCAAACTTATCCCTTTTCCTCGCCACATACGCATCGATTAACTGACCGCACCTACGAAATTCGTTTCTTACCTCCTCAGTACCGGAACCTTCCTGAAGATTTGATATGAAAAATGTTATAGAAGGAGCTCCCATAACGTTCTTCACGTTGTTACCTTCCGGATGGTCCGTTGGAATTTCCCCCTCCTCAAGGTTGTCGCCACTCACTTTCTCTCTCACACACATAATGGTGTTTTTTCTGGTTCATTTATAAATTAAATAGCCTACTATTCAACTTAAAAAATATTTAGAAAAATCTAACAACTGAACTTTACATCAAAACTAAACACACATTCCAAAATCCAAATCAATTTCATATATATTCCAAATGTATTTAAATCGTACTCGTAGTTACACGTACAAAACAAGTATATTACAATTAAGCCAAAAATATGAATCGAGTTAACTAAAGTTAAAGTTAAACCATTACCTCTGCGATAACCTCCTTAGCTTCGTCCTTAGCTTCGTGCAAAAATTCAGATACTCCATGAGGGTCATGCCTTGAAACAGACTCATGTGAACTATATAGACCAAAATAGAAAAAAATGAACTTAGGTACATAAGAAGAATTAAAACTTCCTATATAAAACAAAAGAATGACCTGTATGTAACTTGTTTATGGCCATAAATCAAACACTCGATCAAAATACTAAAAGCCTTTATTTGATTTCTTCAACAATAGGCATAAAAAAATACACGACTAATGGGATGACAAAAAAATAATAATAAAGAGAAGATAGTTATACATGCAGATTTGAATATATGAGTAGGATTGTCTTCGATGATTATTGAACCAACAAGTGACCAATTTATAACCTTGAACAGAAGCCTCTTAGAAATAGTAACACATTGGTGATGGTGAATGATGAAGTGTACAAATTGAGTAATCATGTATTCTATAAACACAAATGAGTATTAATTCTTATTTGCTAGAATAACTCAAAATTATGAATCAAAGGTGTATGGCATTGTTTGTTGAAACTTGAGAGACAACCTTCCTTTTATAATGGCTATTGAATGGGGGATTAAATGGCAAAATTGAGGGGAATAGTCATTGATAGGAAATCTGGTGGAATTCATTGAAGGCCAATGAACTATGAATTGAATGTGCAGATTTGATGGATTGAATAAGCATCATAGAATTCAATTATATGTCGGTTATTAGAAAGGAAGTGGATGATAATGATGTAGCCTTAATTGAGTGTTCATGAATGGGTTAAGACTTAAGGGATGTAAAGTTATGAAGGGGTTGCATATGAAGATGGTTGTAAAGTGTGTATTAAACAAATATACAAATAGCATTAAAAGTTGTACATGAAGGGCATAAAGGGAAGAAAATGACCAAAAGTTAGTCATTTGTGAAGGGGCCTTTAGACTCCCATCTTAAACACTTGATAAAATTACCTTTGTAGCCATCTCACCTCCTTAATAAGGTAATGAGTATTAATTCTTATTTGCTAGAATAACTCAGAATTATGAATCAAAGGTGTATGGCATTGTTTATTGAAACTTGAGAAACAACCTTCCTTTTATAATGACTATTGAATGGGGGATTAAATGGCAAAATTGAGGGGAATAGTTGATTGATAGGAAAACTGGTTGAATTCATTGAAGGCCAATGAATTATGAATTGAATTTGCAGACTTGATGGATTGAATAAGCATCGTAGAATTGAATAAGCATCGTAAAAAAAAGAAAAAAAATTATATGTCGGTTATTAGAAAGGAAGTGGATGATAATGATGTAGCCTTAATTGAGTGTTTATGAATGGGTTAAGACTGAAGGGATGTAAAGTTATGAAGGGGATTACATATGAAGATGGTTGTAAAGTGTGTATTAAACACATATACAATTAGCATTAAAAGTTGTACATGAAGGGTATAAAGAAAAGAAAATGACCAAAAGTTAGTTATTTGTGAAGGGCCTTTAGACTCCCATCTTAAACACTTGATAAAATTACCTTTGTAGCCATCTCTCCTCCTTAATAAGGTAATGAGTATTAATTCTTATTTGCTAGAATAACTCAGAATTATGAATCAAATGTATATGGAATTGTTTGTTGAAACTTGAGAGACAACTTTCCTTTTATTATGGCTATTGAATAGGGGATTAAATGGCAAAATTGAGGGGAATAGTCGATTGATAGGAAAACTGGTGGAGTTCATTTAAGGCCAATGAATTATGAATTGAATGTGCAGACTTGATGGATTGAATAAGCATTGTAGAATTGAATTATATGTCGGTTATTTGAAAGGAAGTGGATGATAATGATGTAGCCTTAATTGAGTGTTTATGAATGGGTTAAGACTTAAGGGATGTAAAGTTATGAAGGGGGTTAAATATGAAGATGGTTGTAAAGTGTGTATTAAACACATATACAAATAGCATTAAAAGTTGTACATTGTGACACGCCGCATTTTCAGGTTATTATCCTAACCTAACTCTAGTTAATTTAGATGTATGTTCATATCATTAAACTTGACTAGGGTTAGTTAAGTGGGTCACATGCTACATTGTTATGTGTTAGTAACTGCCTACACAGCACAAACACGAGTCTTGAACCCTAAATGTTGGTGAAATAATAAAATACATATATTTTGTTTTGTAGTTCATTTGAAATTATGTGCAAATGTGTGCTTATATGAAACTATGCGGAATTAGTTGATAATATGGGATATTACGCGATTATAAATTATTGGGTCCATAACCGGCACTAGACGAATTGTGAATCGTAAACGAGTTGTAAAATGTTTGGGTTATATTCTATATATAATTAATTGATGTTATAATACTAATAATAATAATAATAATACTAGTAAAAATAGTAATAACAACAAAAGAAACCATTAGTGCATTGTATTCGTTAGTAGAAGAAAAGTATAAGGCAACAACTATATTTTTATATATATGTACTAGCTTACTACCCGGGAGCGTCACGGGGTTGAAATTTAATAATATTTAATGTCAAAAATGTGGAATGTGTCTCGAAGAATACAAAGCGGAAGTTCTAACTAATTTGAAAATTAGTGGATGATACATTGTTGGAGTTCCTCCTTTCTTAATCGATTTGGTTTGAATGTGCTTGCAGATTTTCAGAGCCCTGGCCTACATTCATGGTAGTATCGACGTCGTTTTTTCACGAGTGTGTTTTTTTATATTGATTATTTTGTTTAATATAATATAAGACCATTGTAGTTGGAAACTTCTTCACATGAGACTTATTGTTTATAAAGTTTGCAACTTTAAAACAATTATCACTCACATTACTTAACAATGGAAGTTCTTTACTAAAATCTTTAATCAAACCATAAACCCCTTTACACTGACATGTTAGATATCCAACAATATTGGTTCTCAAGATTCCTTAAAGCACTTGACTTAAACCTATCAGAAATAATCCCAACACACTGTTGCATATCACTCCCACATATCTCCCTAATTGTCTCCATCAACATCCTTAGCGTTACCCAAAAACACATACCTGTTTGTAAACACCGCCCGTCTACTAACCCCGTCCCATTCGGCAAATTCACTGATAAATTCACCAAACTGTCGAAACTATCGAAACTCTCAAACCCCCTATTCGACTTCCACCCGTCCGACGCGATCTGAAAAAACATCGCATCACGTATCCTCGCCTGTTTATACCCCGAATCCAGCCGCTCCCCGGCTAAATCCATTCGGCCGACCGATGGCAGCCTAAGTTTGCTCAAGAAAGCATTAAACTTAGGATGCTCCAAACTTGAAAATGGAACAGATCCACAGTTTTCATACACCCAATCTGCCAACATTAATGGATACGGATTTGTTCCCTCAATATATCATCTTCCTGATACACAAACAACGCATATCAAACAAATTAATCATAATCCACAATACAGATTACAATACACATAAAAAAACTTCAATCAATTAACCAAAACCAACCTCTTGAGACCAAGAAACTATATTATTAGATTCTTGTAAAATCAAGTCCTCGGATTAGATCCTTCCAGCATTTTCGGTCCTCAATGTGTGAAGTCTGTCCTTCATTTTAGAGCCCTGTGACTGTGAAGCTTCAATCTTCCAAAGTATTTGTTCTAAGGAATAAACGTCTCTGAAGTCGAGAGATAACAACTCGCCAGGGACTCTAAACTCGTTATACACGTTCTTAGGGACGATGGACCTGCAAGGAAAAATTTATCCCATAAAACCATGACAAAAGTGACCAATTGGGATGCCCTTTACCCAAAACTTAATCTTAAACTCGCATAAAAAACAAAATTTAAATATCAAACACTCAATTACAGGTTTCTAACAATTCCATAATTTTAAGAATTCCAGGTTTCTAAAACTTCCAACACTTTTTATTTATTTTAAGATTTATAATACTATATATTCAATTTCGATGCACCTAAACAGGTTTGGCTAGTCAGGAAGATATCACCTACACGATACCCATCCCAAACCAACAATTTTTTTTTAAAATAACCCCATCCTGTTCGCCTACCGGAACCGCCCCAAATGTTCCAAGTTTCAAGTTTTTTTTACCGTCCCTAAATTAACGATAAGGAATCTCAACTGCAAAGCAAATGCTACCAAATATTTGCCTAAATGTATAGAGGAAGATTCTTGGTTACCTAGATTAGCCTCATCTCTCTGTCTTGATCAGGACTTATTTGCATCCTATGGATTTCTTCCGTAAATTGGTGAATTTCCAACATCCAACAGATTACTGAAAGAATAAAAAACCATAAATTTGCCAAACATATCACATAAGGTTACATAACTATATAA
Organism: Ambrosia x helenae; assembly: GCA_030844895.1. NCBI lineage: Eukaryota > Viridiplantae > Streptophyta > Magnoliopsida > Asterales > Asteraceae > Ambrosia > Ambrosia x helenae. Next base: position 25,307 of record JAUTDX010004641.1, read on the forward strand.
CATAACTGATAATACTCCTTATCCACTAAACAACAAACAATGCAGCTAAGATAAGGTTTTTTTTTCGATTTTTACGCAAAAAAAAAATATTACAAACCACAAGAAAACAATTTGTGGATACTTACACCGACACGTTTATGTTTCTTCCTGTAATACCTCAAATTTCCCCGATGCACATGCTTCGGTTATAAAGTTCAACATGTTGTCCTATGGATTTCTTCCGTAAACTGGCGAATTTCCAACATCCAACAGATTGCCACCAGGTCCGTTTTATTCACTTGACCAAGAAAAATGCCTAAACATGAGCGATCTTTCTTTATGTATGTGTGAAGTGTTCAGCGATCCTAAAACAATCAAATTGAAAAGTAATAAAATGTGATCTTTTGGGAATAAATATGCATTTATTTTAGACCAAAAAGCACCTATTGCATATGTAAATGTGGAAAAAAATAAAGCACCCTAAATTTGAAGATCACCCATTTCGGTTTAACACATCCATCATGTATTTCAACCATAAATAAGAACACTTACTCCTAATGTCCTCCACAATCTTAATAGTTGGTGTGCTCCATCCCCTAAATATTGTCCTTCCTGTGGGTCCAAATCTTCCAAAGTGCAGCCATAACTATGAAACAAGTTATTGATACCAATCAAAATTGCCTTTTCATTGTGCACAAAACTGAAAAATAATAACCTTAATACAAAAATGAGGATATACTCATTTTCCTTAACATCTTTCTATTTTCACACATGTACATCAACGATTACATATTTTTACATATATAGATATAGATTATGTATCGGCATATTTTCATATTCAATAACAATAAATACAAAATACAACTGTATTTCACTAAACTATTTGCCACTTAAACACAGCCTTTGAAACTCGACAGTTAGGATTAACATTTAAGATTCAGTGGTGTCGTTAAAAGATATGGTCATGTGGACGACTTGACGGATAAGATTAAAAAGCCTTTTTATTTATATATATATTTACATTTTCTAAACTTACGTTTTTGAAAAGCATTTATTTATTTATCCGCTACTAAATTCTAGATGTTCTAAATACTACCTATTCAAAGCAAGTTCATTACGATTATTAATTAATAAGCATAGGTATTTTTAGCATTTGTTCTATATTATGCCGCATTCCAATATTTTGACTATCCAACTGAGTTTACCTGACACTTAGGTTAGGCGGGGCGCAACCAGAAAATGACACAGGTACCGCACTACCCCACAGATTCACCGTCGTCAGTGACCCGAGTAGTTGGTTCCGGGAAGTCCCTAGTACCATTCTCGTGTTCTACCTCATGTGTGCGGAGGAGAGAGGAGTACCCAGATGCTTCACAGATGGTTCCGCCAGTGAGAGGGCTTCATGGGTGGTGGTGTGCGGGTAGTCCATGTGGCGAGCTGCGATTGGTGCGGTGGAGGGGTACCCAGATGCTCCACGGGTGGCGTCCCTCCCTCCCTAGCTGAACAAAGAAGACTTGGTTCAATGTCATTTATGTTGGTTTGACCCTGGAATGAAAAAATAAAAGCATATGATGTAAGAAAGTGAACAAACCTATCAACAATTTCTAGAATTGAAATTATCATACCGCTTTAGTCCATTTATAGCCATGTTTAGCGAAAAGTGCACCAGTGATTTAAACTTTGACCGCCACCTGTTAATAGCAACCCAAATGAAGAAAAAAACTTATAAGCATAGTGATTAGTAGATGAAAACTTATTAATCATACATGTGCAGTTTCAATTATTTTGAGCATGAGCAATATACTAACATGAAAATAGTTATGATAAAAAAAATACATAGGATCAATGCCTTATGAACATGAATAGCAAACATTTAATTCACACTCACTCAATTGTAAATGAGCTAAATGAAGATAGTGAATCTATAGGGAATCAATTTGTGCATATACCAAAGCCAATGCATAAACAGACCACGGAATACAAATATGTACAGAAAGAGATATGCAAAAACCATGAATTTTTTTGTTAAATTAAGTAGAAACCAAAACAAAAAAAACCTGCATTCAAGCCTATAGAGCATAGTTTTTTTGCATCCAAAAGAAATATTATCATCACCAATACATATTGTCTAACCCCATACATAACCATCTTAAATATATTCTTCAAACAAAACAAATGCTATACATCATTGAAATTCTTGAACATCATCAAACACCTGAACCTTCTTGTCCATATGTATTAGAAATCTGTATCTGTCTATTTAATAATCATTATATACCTAAACTTAAAACATCTAACTTAATATTGGTTCTTAAAAAACATGGAGATGTATGAAAACAGTGTTCATATTTTTCAATAAAAATGAACACAACATTAATTTTTACAAAATAATCGTGTACCATTAATGAAAGGTGGAAATTGGGCAGGTGGGGTCCATCTTCTTCATGGACTTCAGTCTCACAAACATCGTGGGTCAACTTTGCTATTGCAAAGGATGAATGATTTTAATCCAAACTCTTCACCCTCACATTCCATTTAATATATACCAATCAACCAAACCCTCAAAATTCATCAACAAACTATCTTCCAATCAAAATCCCTATCAATTTAATAATCCCACATTATGTAAACAACAGATAACCTATGCATACAGATAAAAACCCACAAAAAGCAAATGAAGATTCGAATAAAAAGGATATAAATTACCTTGTGGAAAAAGATCTATAGTTTAAATGCTCTGTTTAGAATTGATGGCAATAACCCAATTGAACCCTAAGTTCCCACTGTTTCTCTTGAATGGAAAAGAAAAAGATACAGGGGAAGCTTGGAACTCCAAACGATTGGTCGTCAGGGGTTTTTACACGCTAACAAAAACCTTTCTTCGGTGATGATTGGATTATATGTGCAGGGATAAAACAAAAAAACCGAATAAAAAATTTATTAGGGTTTAGATGAGAAGATGAGAATTCTATGCGATGACAGGTAGGTTTGATATGAAGCTAATTACTGCTTTTCTTTTTTTTTTATTAAAAAATCAAAATAATTCAAAAACACTAAAATCTTCCAAATATGATGCCACGTGGCAGTTTCATGGAGAGGTTGAAGCCACCATTGCACGCCACGTCAGCAACATTCAATTCTTTTATATATATAGATAGATGAATGTACTTATGATTGGCAAAATAAGGATAAGAAATATAATTCATGATCGACCAAATAATCCTCACCTCATGATCGACCAAATATAGATGAATGTACTAGAAAAATACCCCTATCTTGACGCGCATTGCGCGTCATAAAAGGGTTTTAATGACACACAGCAAAGTGTCAAGGAAGAACATGTCATTAAATTTTTATGACATGCAAGCGCGTGTCATCTTTTAATGACACGCGTTCATGACACTCCTTTATGACACACTTTTTTTGACACGCATTTATGACACATCTTTATGACACTAATTTTGCGTGTCATGCTTTTTTTACAAAAAAAAAAATATTTTGCATAAATAACTAATAACCTGGATTTATATTTATTATTTATAATAACAAAATCAATAAATTTGATAATAGAACTGTATATATTATATATACCACCAAAAAACCCATTACAATATAAGCATTTGTCAAATCCTACCACAAGAATTAACGGTTACAAAAATATTGTGTCATTACATTACGTTAGTCTAGACCTAAACATACAAATCGCTTGAAAATGAAGGTTGCGGCATAACTTGACCATTCTCACGAATAACATCAATATCCGCATTCATGTAAATGTCCACTCCTCCCCCAACCTGATACAACATTTAAATTAATAACATTTAAATTAATAAAAATTAATAAGATTAAAGGCAAAGAACAACAAAATTGAACTACTTGTACAACTTGTTCAATTCATTGTGGTGAAATGATCACTCGTTATTTTGGATTCAAGAATATCATTACTAATTTCTTGATACTACTTGCCATCAAGTAAAAATATGCAAGAAAATTTCTTAAGGGAATTTCCACCCTAACCATGGATAATGATGAGGAACATCTTATGATGGTTTAGAGATTTCACAATTTGAATTGAGGGAAGAAATATTAGAATCCCTTCTGATCTAAAACTAAAAAATAAAGGGCCAAACTTACTTTTTCCACCATCAATTCTATAAAAGTATAAATAAAATGCAAGTACAGTTTAGTTGCAAACACCTCTTGCAAATACATTTTCAAGACTTTTAAAACATTTTTGAGTATTACTAAGCTCGTAACACTTTTGTATGGTGCCATCTTTCTTAATCTACTTACTCAGTCACTGCCTGATTCATATGTTTCGGATGAAAACCTTTAAAATCAGTTACCAGCCTTCTTAAGTTTGTACCAAATACCGACAGTTAGCATCATGTTTATTATGTTAAAGACGAGTAGTCTTATGATACTAAAAAATTCAATAAAAGTATGATTTAAAAATCAGCCAATAGTGTTCATACCAAGTATACATGAAACTGATTAACAGATGCATACAAAGAAAAGGGTATATCATTTCTAAGGTGCTTTTTGTGGTGCAACCGAAGGAGACCAATCTTCAACACTAGGTGGACCAAGCTTTAACCCAAGCTTCTTTTCTACAAAATAGTAATAAAATGGACCACCAAAAGCGTTTTCAATGTTCTCCGTTCAACAAAACCGTACCAAACAATAACCCAGCCAAACCGTCACAAATATTTTGGCAACAAAACCAACAAATCAATCCATTACCTAAACAAACTCGACAAATACAACGATAACCTATCAACATGACCTACAAACATCTATTTTCATCCATTTAACTTAGGAATAAATAAAATACAAACATAATAAAGAAGTTAAATTACATACCTTTGCCTCCCCTTTAGCAAAGATAACCAGATCCACATCTCAGACGAACCTGATGAGCACGCTTGAATACGCCAATATCATCCCCATATGTAGCAAATGTATAGTCACGATTAGATCAAGAGCCCAAATCTTCTTCGCAAGTTGAGGAACCTTAATGAAAGTCCAAATGTTAGAAAATAAAATAAACTACTTTTTAATAGATCGGTAACATATACGACATGAGGGACTTTTTAATTGATCGGTGTATTAAAGTAGTAAATAGATCCACAAACAACAGGGAAGAGAAAGTTTCAAGTAATAAGAATTCTGTAACAGAGAGGGAGATCGAGATGTTAGAGGGAGGAATTAGGATTTTGGTTGGTTGGTGGCTGCACAAATGCAAGATGACTTTTATACCTAGGGTTTGGGTTTGTGGGAGGGAAATTCAAGTTTTGTAAAATTAACATGACACATGAAAGATGACCTACAAAATTCTATACCGTCATGTTTTCTATTTCTTGACAATCCATTCTTGACACACAAAAAAAATATGTCATTAATTAATCAGATTTTTTTAAAACATGACAATTTTTTTATGACACACGATTTGAGTGTCATAAATAAGTGTGTGTCATAAAATGTATGTCAAGAAAAGCATTTTTTCTAGTAGTGGATGGAAATAATGGTGTTGGACATTATTAAAGTTCTATACAATTATTATGTAGGCACTTTGAGAATTTAAATGCAAGATATTATTGGCACTTGATGTGAGACCCACCCAAGGCCATTTAGGCTGGTTCTTATGAAATGGCATAGCCATCATATTATTCTTTCTTTAGACAAGTAGATTATATAAAAAAAACAAGCTTTAAGTCTTGTCTAGTCCATAATACAACTACACACTTTTAAAGCACATGTTGTAGGACACACAAGGCTTTTAGAATGGTTCTAAGTAGGTGATTTATCCATGACCTTTGTGCCTTCCACTAATACTTGATGATGGTCTTTTGTCTTCATGTTAAATACATTTTGTTATTATAATCAAAGTTTGATTATATAACTACCAAAAATCCATAATAGCACAATACTCCAAGAAAGCAAGAACACCTTTCTTCCTTGCTCTAAGTTACGGCCCAAGCACCCTCTTGTGTACCACCTTTGTTTTTCAAACAAATAAACATACAATATTAATCCTCTTCAACCCATTTTGAGTGTATTCAAGCACTAGGAGCTTAGTCTTTGAAGAACACTCATAAACCTTCATCCAAACTTTAGTTCTTTTGGTGAATCTTCCTTAGTCTTGAGCTAGTTGTAAGTATTCTATTTCTTATTTAAAACTTATATTATAAACATGCTTAAAATAAATCCATACATGATAATATATGCTTAGATGATGTTGATATGCTCATAAAATACTAGGATTCATGATAGTCTTGTTATGATAGTTTAGCTTGATAAATCTTGGTATAAACTTTGATGATGAGTATAGTTAATTATCATTTTGACAAGATCTGGTCATGTGCTACTTAGATATAATTACCATGTTGAGTGTTGATGAGTTTTTATTGATAAAAATTGTGCTAGTTAAGTTTTTATCAAAGATTAAAAACTGACAGATTATAAATCCGAATTTGTTTACATGATAACTTGATGATTTGATGCCTAAAACTTATAGTTCTTAATGCTAAAGTATACCATACGAAATAAGCTTTCCAGAAAGTCCAAGTTTGCTTGATTTGGTTAAGTCTAGATATTTCTTTTAGAGCTTACAAAATCGTATGTTAAATCTGAATTCGGACAGAAAACTTTGATCAAATTTAAAAGGTCATAACTCGAGTTTTACAAATCCCCTGATCGTGAAATTTGGCCAGTAACTAAATACCTAAGTTTTTGAGCTTCTTCAATCGGATTCAGGTCAATTGGAGTAACTTTGGGAGTTTTAATGATTTTTCTTTTAAACTGTCGCAAACAGCTTGTTTATAATACCTTGCTATGTTCACGAATTTTTATTAATTTTTCAGAAGGTTTTGAACCCAAAATAAAAATAGTAGTATGTTAAATAAACATATGGGAATGCCCAGTAAATATTTGAGAGTCTAATATGTCCGTTGGTATTTTATAAAAATTCGTTTTGTTAATCCAGAATCTGTCCAGAAAACTCAGATTTAAGAATTTGGAGTATTTATGTGTATAAGTGTTTGTCTTGACTTGTATGTTGTGGATATGAGTGTATATGCTTATGAGAATCATATGTGATATGTGTTATGATACAAGAACTAAATATTCAACGGTCGTCGGGTTAAATGGCTATATGTGTTACACTCGAGTCACACAACACACTAAGAATATGTGAAGTTTAGAACAAATGGATTTTTGGTCAAACTACATGAATAAATATATATATATATATACTTATAAGATTCAACTTTGAAATAGGGAGTTCTTAGACGGGTCGCCTATACTATTAATTGAAGTTGGAAACTAAATCAACGCAACCTAAGGTGAGTTCACTACTCCTCTTGCAAAAGTATTCATCCAGGATTTTGGGATAACTATTTTTCAGGTTGAAAAGGTGAAACTACTTAGATTCCAGGTTGGATCAATTACAAAGATTATTTTGGTTTAAATTTCATGTTTATAGCTCATTCGAACAAATCTATCAAAGGAAGTCCTTCATTAACTACCGAATCTAATTGCTTGGTCAAACGGGATATTAGTATAGCGCTATTATGTTTAACAAACCTCACACTGGTTATGAGCCGGGCGTGAACTGGTTATCTTTAAGTATTTGTCATTGTTGATAGACAATGATGTGAGGCAAAAACTGAATGAACCCGTCGGGCGGAGTGAGTTACAGTAAAATTCGTATACCATAATTGTTGAATAGCTATAAAACCGGGCTAGCTACCCAAGGCATGATTTTTAATAACAAAAAATATTTTAAACTAAAACTAAATTCGTGGATACGAAAACTTGTGAACTCGCCAACTTATGTTGATACAATTGAACAAAAACTTTTGCAGGTTGCTAGGAAATTCAAGAACTAGGACACTGGAGTCCCATAGCGTCTCATAATGTCATGCATGATTATCAAATATTGTTTTCATAATTTAGACTATTTTCTTATGGTAAAATTTGAAATGTAAACTTAAATTGATTCCGCTGTATTTTTATCAACTCTTTAAAATATATTCAGTGTTTTGAAAGTTATATTAAATCATGTAATTGTCGTTTTTGTGACCGTTGACTTGGATTCTTGTTTGTCATACACCTCGTGGTAAAACCTCCACAGTGGAAATTTGAGGGTGTGACATACATGAAGGGTATAAAGGAAGAAAATGACCAAAAGTTAATCATTGTGAAGGGGCCTTTAGACTCCCATCTTAAACACTTGATAAAAATTACCTTTGTAGCCATCTCTCCTCCTTAATAAGGTAATGAGTATTAATTCTTATTTGCTAGAATAACTCAGAATTATGAATCAAAGGTGTATGGCAGTGTTTGTTGAAACTTGAGAGACAACCTTCCTAATATAATGGCTATTGAATGGGGATTAAATGCAAAATTGAGGGGAATAGTTGATTGATAGGAAAACTGGTGGAATTCATTGAAGGCCAATGATATTAATTGAATGTGCAGACTTGTAAATAACCATTTCTAATACCTCATTAGATATGTTTTCACACATTATTCTTTCAATGCCATTGTTTCCTAACAAGCTCGTTAAATATACATATTTCAATTTGTATCTACATAACTAATTTTTAACACGCCCATTAGAAATCTATGTTCCCAACATTTTGAAACCACTAATATTTTACTAAAATAATTACTTTCTAACACACTCATTAGAAAATACGCATGTTTTAAACCTTATTATTTAGGAAAATAATAGTTTCCAACTCCGCTCGTTAGGAAAATAAAGATTACAAAATTTATTATTTTAGATTAATAGTAATATCTAACACGCTCCGTTAGAAAGTATAAATGTTTTTGAAACTTATTATTTTACAAGAAAATAATAATCATTTCTAACACGCTCGTTAGAATTAAAGTGTGTTTCAAAACATTTGTTAACAATCAGTATTTCTCCAAATAATGATCTCTAACACGCTCGTTAGATCAAAAAACGTTCACCAAACGTTTCTATACGAGTTTCCAAAATATTTTCTAATACGCTCATTAGAAAATTATTTTACTAAGATTAATCTCTAACATGCTCGTTAGAAATAATCTCTAGCAAATATTTTACATGGTTTACAAAATTATTTTCCTAATACCCTCATTAGAAAAAAAAATGTATTTTAAGCTAGTTCTCGCACGCATCCCACCTGGACATTCACCAAAGTGCGCCATCAAAGCGCCACATTGCGCATATCACCCACGCCACGTGCGCGGTGTGAATTCGGGGTCCCACTAGTGTTTGACTCAAGCTAAACAATGCATAAGGAGTGCTCCCCTTATAAACCACTTTATGTTTTGTCATCCCACCAATGTGAGACAAAACTTTACATTTTCTCATCGTTGGTTGTTCCAACTATCTCATTCATCTTAGCTCTATTTTGACGTGGTTTGGTTTGTTTTGATGCTCTCACAATATAATACACAAATTTGGAAATAATTTTATATAACACATATATAAATATATTTATTTAAGTCTAAAATTAATGAATAATCAATTTCACTACTGTTTTTTCCAACATAATTATCATGTATTTGTTACCTCACTCATTGGAATATATGGAAAGTGTTGAACAACTTGCGTTATGAAATGTATAGTTTTTTTAGCAATACAACATTATTTTCCTATAGTTTAAAACAAGCACAGGATGATATAATAAACAAGGCACAATATTTTACCTCAAATTCAACACTGTCTTTATATATGTTTACACGTTTATGCATCTATCATTAATGCAATCGTGGGGAAACAAGGACTTCAAGCGGGGTTGCCTTAGCGTTTGTTAAGCCTGCAGTTGCGCTCATATCAACGGTGCACCATTGGGGTCGACATATCAAAGTTGTGTAGCAAAGTGGCTAAAACCATATGTAATGTCTGACAAGCTAAACCA
>JAUTDX010004642.1:0-37433 GCA_030844895.1 Ambrosia x helenae
TTTTGTTTTCTTCATTACTTTTTCGTTATAACTCCGTTATTCGCCCCATTTTTGCGGCCACGTTCGTATTTTCCGCCCTCTTTCACATCATCAAAATAATATCTTCATTTATAATTCATTATTTTCTTCAAAATTAAATCGATCATCAACAGTTTCTCCCGTGTGCTTGATTTTTCAATATTTAGCTTCTAATTTCGCTATTTTAGTACATAAAGCTTGTCACTCCTCATTCTCGGATAAGTACCTAACTCCGGATAAATCTTCACACAACACATATTAAAATACCAAATTAAACCATACAAATGTGATGCATCTGACATCACATCAAAAATCATGTTTTATTCGTTCAAAACATTTTCTCGTTTTTGCATCTGTTTTAAAAATTAAACTATATTTGTTTATGCTTTGATTACAAATCAAGATCATAAACTCAAAATAGTTTTATTATTTAAAACTACTTCTAACTCGCTCGTCAGACAATAAAACGATTACAAATCATCTTAATTATTTTATCATAATTAACCCGATTCTAGCCCGCTCGTTAGAAAATAAACGATTATGAATCGTTAAAGTATATGGATTTCATGATAAATAAATCTTTTCTAATTCGCTCATTAGAAAATATACGTGTACCAAATATTAAATATTCGGTTTCAATAGTTCACCATTTCTAACATGCTTGTTAGAATACAAACGATTATGCTCATCGTTATATGGTGTTTGATCATATAAACTAAACCGTTTCCAACACGCTCGTTAGAAATAAACGATTACCAAATCGTTTCAAAAGTTATTGGTTTATATATATACAACCATTTCTAACACGCCCGTTCGAAACATAATAAACAAGACCGTTTAAAATCTATTGGCTCATATATAAATATAATAAGCCGTTTCTAACATGCTCGTTAGAAAAATTAAACGTCTAGCTTGTTCGTTTTTACAAAAGCATCAATTTCTAACACGCTCGTTAGAAAAATACTAGTAAGTTTACCCGCGCGTTGCCGCGGATCCAATTACAACTTGCAATACAACAATGTGATCATTTATAAAACGCAAAAATGTAGATTCAATAGTACACCGAGGTACCAATGTTGTGTTTCGAATAAACCCTTCTGAAATGAAAAGTTATCTACTCGTTAGGTGTCAAGTGACTACGTCGACATGCTAACTCCTGTCAAGCCAAAGTATATAATGGATCCACTAAAACACCCATTTCTTGAGCAATTTTTTAGCATTCTTTTATCTCCCCTTCCAACACATTCCCAAATTTGAATATTAACCAACACATGACACAATGCTTAGAAAAAAAAATGGTAGCAAGTATATGCCATAGTTTAAAAAATAAGTATGAGAACATGTATATATTTGATCCACTGAAACACTTGTATCCTCTGGAATTTTTCTGCCATTTTTTCCAGGATACTCATGCCGATGATAACAAGTATACATGGGTACTATTTTCCCCTTTTCATTTGTACAATATCGACTAAACTTTTAAATCTCTAATACTAATCTGAATAGGGTGCCTCCACATCTTTATTATCTAGTGTATGGCCCAACTAATCTTTGCGTTCCTGACGCAAATGTTTCATTAAGAACCTGCCAACCAATTAATAGAAATTTACTTGGAATGAAACGGGTCAAATGGATTAAATTTATGAAACGGGTTAACCAAAATGTATTTTATATACAAAGTTATATATTTTTACTGAATATAATATGATCCATCCATGTAACTATATTTGATGGTATACTTCTTTAAAAGTCTAATAAATTTTACTAAATATTAAGATATACTAAAAACAGAAAGCTTATAAAGTCACACCCAGATTTGCATATTACTATTGGTTCTCTAATTATTCTTATGTGGTACGGGAAAATTTTATAATATTCCCCTGGTGGCAGCCATATACATTCGACTGTGTAAAGTATAAGCAACCCTTTCTTAATGATAAACATACTTTCCATGTAAGATAGTAATGAAACATCAAATATGCCTAAGGCTTCCTGAACACATACTAATCCATCATTACAACCATATCTCTTGTAATATTATTCTTACGGATTGCTCTTTGGACTTTGGTCTCTAATAATAATATTCTCATTGTTTGATAGGCTACTGCATCTGTTACATTTACTTCATTTTAAGGTTAATTCTTCACATAAAGTAACAACTTGTTTTAAAAAACACATATTACAGTAACTATTGGATGATAGCCAATCATAAATGATCCAACTTGCAGTAATAGTGACTTTGTATATTATGCAAGTTGATTTTTTTACATGGAAGTCGTATGTTTTTTTGAAGGCTGTAGAGTAGTTGACCTGAGAACTGAAGTGTCTTACCTCAATTATATTCAACCTTTCTTTAACGTTGCATAAAATTTGAGTAAGATCGACATCCTATTTGTAGAGGTAATGTGCAAAATATGAACAACTATGCATATGAAACAGCATTAGTGCACAGGACTCACCTACACTTGAGCAAAATGTAGAACAGGTTTGGGTCAAAAGTCAAAACCTGAGGTTTTTCACATAGATCTGATAGCGAAAGTGAGATGTTTATCTTATCACTACTTCTTGCTATCATCCTTTACCCGCGTAAAAGTAGAGTGAAAAATTAGTAGGTCATGATGGTACCGTATTTGATACATATCGTACATACAAAGAACTATGAATCAAGTAATATGAAAGTTATATAAGAGCGATAAGCTGTTTGAATGTGAAAGAAAGCGCTAATGAATCATTATTGCAACCCATCAAAATTAACTTGGTTGTAGAAATGTACCTATTGTTAAACTTCACTATTAATGAAAACAATCAAAAACTAAAGCTGGTTCACACATGTATCTACTATTAGATTATTACCTATAGTACTGTTGTAAGCTAATTTTTAACATTTCATCCCTTAACACAAAAACATAACTAAACTACAAATATTTTTTAATAATAATTTCTACTCAGTTTGAGTTCATGATCTTTCAATTGTTTGTCTCTCTATGAGAAAATTCCTCTGTTGCCAGATTCCAAAACTCGACGACTACCATCATCGGAGCTAAATTCCTTTAAAATTCAAAAAACTGAACCGATTAATAATATATATGATCATAGTTTTGCCATTCTACTTGAAACATTTGAATAACTCAATTATTAGTAGTAATTAAACAGCAGAATTTTGTATCGTTTTTGAGAAAACATGCCATGTTTAAAGCTCTTAACAAATTGAACACAAAAGCAACTATACTTAAGTGTAATAGCACATGATCACCTTCTCAGTTGACCCACCAAAAATGTTAAAATCTTATCTTTGCTAAAGTTCATGCAAAAGAATTGAAACGTACCATCATAACCTCAACAAAAGGCAACTATAGTTTGATCTTTAAAGGGTAATTTATAATAGCATGAAAATCTGCAGAAACAACAATTAAACATATCAATGAGCTATAATAGAAATGTCTGACAGCCCAAAATTACACCTTTGACATCCCAAACTTATCTTTTAAGTTTAGTTGGTAAAATATAATACAATATAATAAATATGATGTACTTTAGGATCATGGTATATACATGAAGTCATATCCACATAAAGAGTACAAACAGAGTACGTACCATTGCATAAGAATTAGAAATAAAGACATTCTACAAACTGATTAGCCGATATGCAACAAGAAAGCCAATTACATCACCATGTTGCCCCCTTCCAAGATACGAAATATCTAATCTTTGGAAAAGAGACGATAAAATCGTCATGGCTGGCATTGGCTGCCAACCCAAAGCTGAATGTGACACCCATATCATAGCCCTAAAACAGATACAATTAAACAAAATATATTATATTACCTATGAAATGGTAACCCATTGCCCGACATGTAAAATAAAAGCCAATTGCTTGACCGTCTTGACTGCCACGCTAAGATACGAAATATCTCATCTTTGAAAAACGAGGATAAAATCGCCATGACTGCAGACTCAAAGACTGACTAATCATGTACCAAGAGTTAGTTGTTGTCCGTAGGCACAGACACCGACCGCCAAGTGATCACAAAGTTTGTAAAGGGAATACTACCCTTTATTGCTAGCATTACTCTAAACATATTAATATTAAGAACATTAAAAGAGCAGATAATGAACCTTTTTTAGGATGATTAGGACCAAGAATTCTGCAAATAAGATGTTCTGCAAACTGATCTCAAGCTATTATTAAACCATAAAATCATAGCCGATGGAAGGAAAAGTGGTTGTTTCAACAAAATCATAATGAATTGTATTAATATTAATAGGGTTACCGATCCATAGCAATCACTTCGAACTTTCTTACAGATTGTTACAATCGATCACATTTAATCACATTTAATTCCAATTTGCCATTGAATTGGACGGTTTCATGAGGTGAGTGAAGGTTGCGGGGAATAACTCGGTAATGGTGTGTGCGTATGAAGGTGAAACACTTCATCTTCAGACTTCAATGACATTGAATTCCATTCAATCGCTGGGTTGAGCATTGAATTGGGTGTTGAAAGCCAAAGTCTCTCTCTTGAGTGAAGAAGAACCATCAGAGACCTATTGATAATTTGTAGTTAATATGTTGAAACGGTTTAAAAAACAATGGGTTATAGATTATAGGGGCATTAAGGGAAACAATTTTCTACTTTTAACTAAAATGTCATTACAAATTTACTATTATACCCTTGTAAGTGTCTTAAATGTCCACAAAGTTCCAATTATACCCCCATTATATAAGCATAAATCACTTGTGCATGCAACATTCTATATTATCTTATTAAGGAAGAGTGACGGCTAAGATATATGTATTTGATAACATATTTGAGAACATTTTCCCTTCACGGCTCTAATCTTATTGGGGTTTGTGATGTGTGTGTATAGTGTTTGAGGATGATTCGTTATGCGACATAAAGTTTGTACGAAGCAATAGAACCAAAACATTTAATTATAATAAAATATGAAATTTACCGGCATCATGAAACAACCTTAAAGGTTTCGGCAGTAGCTGTGGTGGTTGATCTTAACTTTCCCAAACCAAAACCATCAAAAAGATGGAATCTTTAATGCTGTCATTTGCACACATAAACCATGAACCAAAACCGTGAGTTGTTTACACCTCAAATCGAAGCTAACTCTGGCGCCATTGTTGTTACTAAGCCCTGGCGTGTCGCCACCGTTCGCCTCCGAATTTCTGCAGTTTCTTGATGAAAGAGGCGAAGGCGAACGGTTTGAAATTACAAGATTAAAGATGAATCACATGACATAACCATAATACAAAAAACGCACGTCTCGAACGTCGTGTTGACCGGATCTGACCAGCTTTGACCAAATTTGACCAGCTTTGACCGGGTTTGACCAACTTTGACCGGGCTCAAAACAACCCCGAAACCATCCGAGACTAAACACCACCAAAATCATCACCGGAACCAACCGGAAAGCACCGAAATCATCCCTCATCATAAAAATACTTCAAAACCCGTCTTGAACGGGTTCGGGTTCCGAAAACGCGTCCGAAAAATACTAATATTTCACGACGAAACCATTTCGTATGGAATCTACTAGTTATAAGGATCCGGAAAATATATTTTTCGTTAAAAACGGACACCCGGAAGTCTCCCAGACGCTATGTCAGAAGTCACCGGTCACCGGAAATTCGCCGGAGAACAAAAAGACCCAAAAATTTGCACGGAGACTCCCAAAGACCCGATCTAAAGGTTTGCAAGAAGAAAACTTGAAAACGAACTCGCCGGAAAACTCGCCGGAGTTGCTCCATCACCCAAACCGCTCCGTTTCTGGGAAAACGGACTTCACCATTGCGTCCGGAACGTCGAGAAACGTGGGGGTAGAGTATCACGCGCCGGAAACTTCGCCGGAAAAATTCGCCGGAAAGTCGCCGGACCGCCGCCGGACATTCGCCGGACGGTCGCCGGACCGCCGCCGGACATCACCGGATTTGGCCGGATTCTAGAGAGAGGTTAGAGAGAATTGAGTGTAGAGAGCGAAAGTGAAGGGAGAAATGAGGATTTTTGTGAATAAAATCCTATTTATAGGTGGGTTCATGTGGGCTTTTGAATTGGGTTCAAGGCCCATTACTGCGTATCAACTTCTCCGTTTTGGCCCGTTCTCGTTTCTAAACTCCGTTTTTACCCACAGAAATTATAGAAATTATTTTAATAACTTAAAATAATTATATTTAATCTCCAAAATATTAATTTTTGTCGAGATGGTATTTATTATCGTTCACGTTCGAATAGGTCGTTACTTCACGTAACTGGCATTCAGCCACGATTTTCTTTGTTTAATGACCTGTTAACTTCTGAAGTTCAATAAACAACATTATTTACAATAAATAATTGTTCCGGAAATACGATTACGGTTAAACAAACCACGTATTTCGACGTCCGTACCCACGTCAGTTCCTTTCCACGTTTGCAAAAACGCTATGTTTATGGCCATTTCTCGTACCGAGTTCACATTCGATCATCTCAATAACAAGTACGTGTCGTATTTACATGTAACAACTTTATGTTAGTCCATTTTACCCAATATTTACCGATGTCAGTTCATTAACGTTAAACGCGCAACTATTTCTTCAGAAGCATGAAGGCGTCTACGAACTTCAAGAAGGACATCTTATGACTCATAACGGCTTATTTTAATCAAAATTAACTTTAAAACCTGTTAATTACTTCCAAAATATGATTAAAATCGCATCAGGCGTTGTACGGAATTTGCCGGTTGTCACATTCTCCCCCTGTTACAGAAATTTTGTCCTCAAAATTTGAGCTAAGATATCTTTTGAAGACTCAATAGAAGTTTCACAACAATAAATGAGTCAAGGTACCTACCGGTACGAATGAGACAAGGTCAATTTTCATAATCAACCGAATACAAGGACATTAGGTAACAAACCTCAAATGTTCCACTTGAACAAGTCTCAAAGAAAGTAAATACATTTCAATCTTCCACGTGATTTGCAAATACGTGGATAGTAGCTTGATGATTATAATCAACCACTAAAATTTCTGAAAATATATCGATGGATTGTTTGTGGCAAATTAGGGACTACCAATAGTCCTCTACAATGTACACATATACAATAACCGCTTTACAAAAGCAATGGCAAGACTCCTCAAAGAGCCATGCTATGAGATCGAACGACTTGGTATTCCAACACTTGAAACAAAAGAAAGTGTTCATATACTCACTTAGTTTCAAATGGGCGATATATGTGAAACAATATCCTTTGCAATTGATGAATAGATAAGCTACGATAGTTTGTCTAGTTTGCAAAACATCGACGTGGTTATGATTAATGAAATCAAAATGATTTAGCACAAGTGGCATACAAACGCCCAACAATGCTATCAATGAATTTGTCAACAAATAACATTGGCACACCTCAACGAAACAACTAGTGCACCAACTTTTCCGTTACATGCCACAAGGTGTGTTTGAATTTGAGACAATAACAAACAAGTTGATGAAAATAAACACGCAATTAAAGATCACCCATTATTACAAGTCGAATGAATATTCACCACAAGGTGCTGTATCAATTTCCAATGATTCGATTCAACTGAAGTGTCGATTCCAAGAAACGCATCGACAAATTTTCAAGAGATTCATTGCCCACAATGGCCTGACACATCAAGGTTAGAATGCAAGCATTACGAACAACGTAATGATAACAACCATTAATGAAACCATCGTTCGATGTGGAGCCCTTCAATGGACGTTCACAATTTAAAGAATTCAAACATACGACAGTTGACACGTGTACAAAATACGTGTCCAGTTCTGTGAAAAGATAAGGAATCAACAAAAATTGGATTCCTTTCCGATAGTATGCTGAAGGCCACAAACACTAACGAAGAGAAATGTAAAACGTACTCAAAAGATATAACCAGGTTCTTCAACACGAACCTCAGAGGCTCAAGAAACAAGATCATCAAGATCTTAAACTGGTTTAAGAAAACCGAAGTCACAACTGACACGAACAGGGGAGAATCGGCAATCATGTCCGTAACAACAAAATAGGTAACCTTTATGTCTTACACATATACCCTCACGATAGATCTTCTTAGGACTTTCTTGTGCCTGTAAATTCGCAATAACGTAATGTCTGCGTTATCAAAAATCTACCTCACAAGATCATCCTAATAATCTCCATCATGAGTTATATCACAAGCACTCGTTAAATTCACATATTCATACGTATACATATTACGTATATAATGTTAGTCGTACGCGCCACCTTTCCTGGTGCTTTTCCCCGACCACATTACAGCTTGCGCAGTATCATTAGCAAAACGAGGTGCTTTATTACAATGTTTCGGACCGAAGTCGACCTCGACGACGTACGCAAACCCTGAACCTGGGGATGCGAAACCGTAGATGCTACAAACAATCCGTTCTGCATGTCGGTGCTACCAACTTGTCCAACTGCTTGACATGAGTGCGCATCCTCGCCACGTCCAAGCTAGTGTCGACATCCATTGGCGATACGTACTATTTTCAAAGATGTGGAGGTTGAGGATGGGATTGTTGAGGATGTAACTAGAACTTTTTTTATCATTCCAAACCATCGGGTTCTAGGAATGTCTCAAAACAATAGTTAATTTCATCCATTAGGATAAAAAAAGTCATTTGCCTGTAATCTCCAAGGCTTTACCATTGACTCTTAAGAACTTAAACATAAGTCACTTTGATGAATATGTTCATCATCAACAAGATGAACAATACTAGTATAAATCCACTAAAGTCTTGAGATAAAGTCAATTAGATTGACACTCAATGACATAGCATTCACATATGCGCCTAAAGTGATATATACATTTCCATGTTGTTTTGTTAAAACTATGTATTTGGAAAGTCTCCAAAACTAAGGACAAATCCTCCACATAGGTCAAACAACATTGATGGTTGTAGAAACATCTACATATCCATCACTATTGCAAATGTCTTACAATAAATTTAGCAAATTTATTAAAGAGTTCACAATATTAACATATATTTCTTTCATATGTTATATACATCAAAAATTCACGTTTGTGTATTTAATCTCAATACACTCGCCACGTTCGTCATGATTCGCCCATCATGTTATTGTACATTTGATGTTTGATATGTGACTTATTGCATAAGTCATGATCACAACCCGCTCATTGTGTTCTTGCAAGACACTCCTTGCATAGGTCGTTAAAAATATATCCTTAGTAAATTCGTCGACTGTAAATCATCGAAGAATAAAATACCATCGTTTAATTTCCGTTTTATATTTATCGTTTATTATATTTTAAATCACTCGATTATTAAAAAAACGATAATCCAAAAATATATATAATACATAACAAATGTATTTTAACGAATTTATAAGGATATATAAACATCAAACCTCAAAGTGTTATTCTCCTCAACACTTTATATTTCAACGAAATAATCACAATTATATCGTCGTGTGGCATGTTTCGAGGTACTCCCTCAATACATTGTTCAAACCAACAACGTTGTTTATAATTAACTACTCACAAGTAGTTGAACAAGTAGATATGTCAAAACAACATCGGGTTGTTTACCTTTAAATAGTCTCTCAAGGCTATTATATGGTTCAAGACATGATACTTCTCATACAAGTATCGAACCAATTGCAAAATTGGATGAACCGGTCGTCACGGGTCATACAAAACCTTAATTAACCTAAGTAGATAGGATAAGTAGGATATAGAATTCACGAGGAGCATGTGGTTAGTACTACACTGAATGGTTGTTTGTCTAGTTTTTATTGAAATAATACAAAATACAATAATGAAGTTTTAGTTCTAATAATCTAATCTTTTTCTCTTTTTATAGTTTTGGGTAGATTGAATATCAATACGAGCCACAACCAACTCGTACCAATAGATTAACTAAACTAAAATTATAACTAAAGTACTCACTCCCGGGATCGAATAGGCAAGTCCTAGAATGCATAATAAAATGACAAGTAAATGAATTTCACTGCTAGATACGCGAGGACAAAGAACCGCAACTTGGACATCAACTATTATCATCTAGGACTATAGTATGTTTTATCGATTACGTTCACTAAATCCCCTAGATTGTGCTACGACATAAGTGACGGGATTCATCTCAAGATCTTAAACACATAGACATATCTAAGCATACAATAAGTCCAATCCAACATCAAGACAATAACACAATACTTGTATCATCACAGATTATAACAAAATACATAGTCAAAACATTAATACAAAACAAAAGCTTACAAATCGTCACCCGGAAGTGAGGTACGAATCTAACCGAACATGATTACAACCGAACAAGCTTCAATCCTTGGAGTTCTTTGCTTCATTTGGGATTAGGAAGTGATTAGGAATGAGTTCTTTATGTTTCAGATCGTTCAGGAGGTTATAAAGATGATAGGAATCAAAATATGTGCGATTTTGAGCTAGAAAGCGAGATCTGATATGTTCTGCATGTTCTGACGTTCTCCCGCGCCCCGCGGAGCTAGAAAAGGCTTAACACGCGGGTCGCGGGTGGGTGATATCCGAGTTATTTTGTTTTCTTCCTAACTTTTTCGTTATAACTCCGTTTTCGCCCATTTTCGCGGCCACGTCTTCGTATTTCCGCCCTCTTTCACATCATCAAATAATATCTTCATTTATAATTCATTAATTTTCTTCAAAATTAAATCGATCATCAACAGTTTCTCCCGTGTGCTTGATTCTTCGAGATTTAGCTTGTAATTTCGCTATTTTAGCACATAAAGCTTGTCACTCCTCATTCTCGGATAAGTACCTAACTCCGGATAAATATTCACACAACACATATTAAAAATACCAAATTAAACCACACAAATATGATGCATCTGACATCACATCACACCCCCACACTTATCTTTTTCAGTCCCTGAAAAACTCTAAAAAATATTTTTATCAACAAACATAATTTGGTCTTTTCTAGGGCTCTCGCTTAAAGTTAATCATACCTCATTTGTGACATGCATTAGATGTGTTAATTCAACAAGCTCAATATATAGCAAGGTTGCAAAAGGCGCTAGGCGCTAGGCGGGCGGTGAGGTCTAGCCTAGGGACTAGGCGGGACTAGGCGAAATTAGGTGTTTTGGTATTTTTATATGTATTTTATATATATATATATATATATATACACACAAATTTAGGTGTTTTTTGAAAATATGTTAAGATATATACATCACAAGGTTTAAAAGATTGAAGTTTATGGGGGTTAAATGTTAAAATAAACAAACTAATTTTATTAAAATTACAAGTTTTTGGTTATAAATGTAAAACAGTGAAATATGAAGGGGTTAAATGGTAAATAGCTAAAGTTGAATAACCCTAAAAGCATAAAACAGCAGCCAGCAGCCACTCTTCTTCTTCTTCCTTAAAGAGGCAGCAGCCAATAGCCCCTCTTCCGGTAGACTTTCCGGCAGCCCCTCTTCTGGCAGGTTTTCCGGCAACCCCGCCCAGCACCGCCCACCTCTGCCCAGACTCCGATTAAACCACAAAACGCCTAATTCATCGCCCAGGTCTAAATTCCTATAAAACTTCCAGCCTAACGCCTAGGCGGCCGCCTAGGCCGCCTTCTGCAACCTTGATATATAGATTTTCCAAAAATAGAATTAAGCTAGATTAAGTTTAACATTCTCTTGAACTCATTTATATGCAACACACCCCTCGCAATCTTCACTCCTCTCGGTATAATATATGGACATGCAAAAGATGTGCCTATTACTCACTCAAAGACCAAAACTGAAAACTTGTTAATATAAACTTGTATGACAATCAAACTTAGGAAAAAAATACACATATATGCAAAGGACTTTTGGGTTTTGGGTTTTTGGTAAAGGTTGGAAAATGTGGGTAAAAATGGCTAAAATAAAAATGTGGTGAAACCGAACTCGCTTTTGATCCTTTATTTGAAACAACTACTAACATGTCGAACAACTCGACCTATAAAATCAATCATCTACATATATAATTTTTTTTCATATATATATTTTTCTCATTTCTTTTCTTTCATTCTTTTCCTTTTTGTTTTTCTTTTTTTCCCATGAAGTAATAAATAAAAATACAATACAGACATTCTCTTTGGATCTCATAAGAGTTTGGTAAAATTGTTGGATGGTTGGTTGAAATATATGTTTTTGACAAACGAAAGGTTTAGGCTCAATGTTGGCAACTAATGGTTATATTTTGGGTAAACATGGTATAGCACATAAATTGGTGTAAAAGAAAATGGTATCCTAATTTGCCTTTAACATTTAGTGCATATTCACATAGCATGTATCAAATCACACAAGTTTTATAACAAAGCAACAGTGGCCTACACTCAACAAATGAAATATATATATATATGTATGTGCTCAAATGTAAGTAGGCTCAAAATCTCACCAAAAGTGGAAATAAGGTTACCGATATGTGCATATAATTGTTTTCACTAACTTGCCAAACTTAATCATGTAATTCTAAGATTTTTCTTAAAAATACTTGTTGAAAACGGTTCATATTACCTATCACAAACTAAACCATGATTAAGGATCTATAGCAAAAACAACCCAAAATTGACCATCTTAGTAAAAAAATTTCAAGGACTATTTTTTCCCACCCCCACACTTGAACGTTACATTGTCCTCAATGTAGAAATGGTAATTAAAACACACAAAAACAAACATAAGGACAAGACCAACTCCCTTTTGATATGATGATGTCTCGAAGTCGCAATGTCCAAATCTTCACCTTGTTTCATTCGCAATCCAAAGTGGTTAAGGTGCACAAACTAAAAATAAACACTAAAACAAAATGCACAAAATGTTAAACATTCCAATCTAATATTTTCAATCCGTGTTTTGCTCGAATAGAGATTGAGTACGAGCAAAAGTGCAATGTCATGAAAATAGGAGATTGGCGATAAAATGGAAGGTAGTTGAATTAAAATGGAACGACAAGTTTGGTTATTATTGAAATTTTTTTTTCAAGACCCAAGACCCGCCCGGGTCGATTGCGACACCCGCCCGGGTCAGTTTTCGAATTTCAGTTGTTTTTTAATATATATATGGCCGTGGGTCGCGGGGGTATATAGGACCCTTCCCGCGAACCGCTGCCCAAAGTCGAATTAGGTTTTGAGTGCCCGCGAGGCGCGGAGGAAACAAACTTCCTTCCCACGGCCCACGGCAGAGCCAATTAACAACCCAGCAACAGCAGCTTCACAGAAGCTGTTTCCAGCACCTATTTCGACCAAAATCGTTCCAAACCTGTCCGAAAACATCCAAATCAAGTAAAAACACCTACCACTTACCTCGGCATCCATCTTGTATCCACTTTGCACGTCCACACACCTACAAAATATTCAAAAACACACCAACACACAAAAACGCCACAAATACAAACATACAAAAATTAAAATTTAAACTTGGGGTGCCTCCCAAAAGCGTTAAGTTTATGGGACTTCAGCCGGACCTTACCTCATATATCCTTCAAGGCGGTCTCAATGCACATTTACCTACCGAGTTCCCAAGGAATGCTCGGTAGTTTACATGCCTCCTCCATAGATGCTTGATTAGCATCGGCATGTAACGATTGTGGATCCGCTTTAAAATAACTTGCCCCAAGTCGTACAACCCAACCTTCCTTTCCACGGGTACCACACTCACCATTTCTTTTGGCGGCGCAATGTCTTCTTGAAGCTGTAAATCTTCAATATACGGTTGATCACGATAGTAATAGCGATTTACCTGTTGGTGTCTATACTGGTGAAAATTAGTTCCACCATTGCTAATATAGTCACGACTCCAATTGTCTCTTCGTGACTCGTAATCATCCATTTGATGATCCGGAAGACATATGACCGCCTCATCCACTTTTTCTTCTACCTCACAACCGGTGGCCCCATCAATTTGCTTACTCAAAGCGAGCATTTCTTTATGCTTGGCCACCTCATCTTACTCCCGACGAATTTGAGCTACCTCTTCGGCTAACTTGTTAACCATGATAACTACTTTTTCTTGAGTTTTCTTAAAGTCTTGAGCTTTAAGCCATAGTTCTTAAATCACAGAACTCTTGGATTGTTGAGGCTCCTCATATGCCGGTTGGTGATAATTGTCATTATTGCTATCATAGTTTTCATATCTTTCCTGACAATTAAAAAAATAAGATACGTTAGGAGCATAAGTATCGTAATACCTTTCTTCCTCATAGTGTTGATAGCTTGGCGGTGGAGATGGTTCGTAGTATGAGTAATATGAACGTGTCTTTTCAACTCGCTCATATCTTTCATCTACGCGAGTTTGGTAATATTGGGAGGTTGGATAAGGCGTGTATTCTTTTTGGTGTGAAACCGGAGTGTACCCCCATTCTTCACAATCCAATAAATATCTTTGCAACACCTCCGCCTTGATCCTTGCTCTTTTTGGACAAGCTTCTTTTCATGGGTCGGCTCTCCACAAAATATGCATGTATAGAAGTTACTATACATGATAAAAAATGGCTTCTTGTACCTGTGAAAGAGATCCTGCACAAGTACTTAAAACCAAAGTGAAATCTAAGAAAATTAAATTTCACACATATACATTTTTATTTTTAATTTTCTGATTTTTTTTAAGATTTTTTAATAAAAATACAAACAAACAAGCAATGTTTCAGATCGTTCAGGAGGTTATAAAGATGATAGGAATCAAAATATGTGCGGTTTTGAGCTGGAAAGCGAGATCAGATCTGTTCTGCACGTTCTTACGTTCTCCCGCGCCCCGCGGAGCTGGAAAGGGCTCAACCCGCGGGTCGCGGGTGGGTGATATCCGGGTTATTTTGTTTTCTTCATAACTTTTTCGTTATAACTCCGTTTTCGCCCATTTTTGCGGCCACGTCTTCGTATTTCCGCCCTCTTTCACATCATCAAATAATATCTTCATTTATAATTCATTAATTTTCTTCAAAATTAAATCGATCATCAACAGTTTCTCCCGTGTGCTTGATTTTTCAATATTTAGCTTCTAATTTCGCTATTTTAGTACATAAAGCTTGTCACTCCTCATTCTCGGATAAGTACCTAACTCCGGATAAATCTTCACACAACACATATTAAAAATACCAAATTAAACCATACAAATGTGATGCATCTGACATCACATCAAAAATCATGTTTTATTCGTTCAAAACATTTCTCGTTTTTGCATCTGTTTTAAAAATTAAACTATATTTGTTTATGCTTTGATTACAAATCAAGATCATAAACTCAAAATAGTTTTATTATTTAAAACTACTTCTAACTCGCTCGTCAGACAATAAAACGATTACAAATCATCTTAATTATTTTATCATAATTAACCCGATTCTAGCCCGCTCGTTAGAAAATAAACGATTATGAATCGTTAAAGTATATGGATTTCATGATAAATCTTTTCTAATTCGCTCATTAGAAAATATACGTGTACCAAATATTAAATATTCGGTTTCAATAGTTCACCATTTCTAACATGCTTGTTAGAATACAAACGATTATGCTCATCGTTATATGGTGTTTGATCATATAAACTAAACCGTTTCCAACACGCTCGTTAGAAATAAACGATTACCAAATCGTTTCAAAAGTTATTGGTTTATATATATACAACCATTTCTAACACGCCCGTTCGAAACATAATAAACAAGACCGTTTAAAATCTATTGGCTCATATATAAATATAATAAGCCGTTTCTAACATGCTCGTTAGAAAAATTAAACGTCTAGCTTGTTCGTTTTTACAAAAGCATCAATTTCTAACACGCTCGTTAGAAAAATACTAGTAAGTTTACCCGCGCGTTGCCGCGGGATCCAATTACAACTTGCAATACAACAATGTGATCATTTATAAAACGCAAAAATGTAGATTCAATAGTACACCGAGGTACCAATGTTGTGTTTCGAATAAACCCTTCTGAAATGAAAAGTTATCTACTCGTTAGGTGTCAAGTGACTACGTCGACATGCTAACTCCTGTCAAGCCAAAGTATATAATGGATCCACTAAAACACCCATTTCTTGAGCAATTTTTTAGCATTCTTTTATCTCCCCTTCCAACACATTCCCAAATTTGAATATTAACCAACACATGACACAATGCTTAGAAAAAAAAATGGTAGCAAGTATATGCCATAGTTTAAAAAATAAGTATGAGAACATGTATATATTTGATCCACTGAAACACTTGTATCCTCTGGAATTTTTCTGCCATTTTTTCCAGGATACTCATGCCGATGATAACAAGTATACATGGGTACTATTTTCCCCTTTTCATTTGTACAATATCGACTAAACTTTTAAATCTCTAATACTAATCTGAATAGGGTGCCTCCACATCTTTATTATCTAGTGTATGGCCCAACTAATCTTTGCGTTCCTGACGCAAATGTTTCATTAAGAACCTGCCAACCAATTAATAGAAATTTACTTGGAATGAAACGGGTCAAATGGATTAAATTTATGAAACGGGTTAACCAAAATGTATTTTATATACAAAGTTATATATTTTTACTGAATATAATATGATCCATCCATGTAACTATATTTGATGGTATACTTCTTTAAAAGTCTAATAAATTTTACTAAATATTAAGATATACTAAAAACAGAAAGCTTATAAAGTCACACCCAGATTTGCATATTACTATTGGTTCTCTAATTATTCTTATGTGGTACGGGAAAATTTTATAATATTCCCCTGGTGGCAGCCATATACATTCGACTGTGTAAAGTATAAGCAACCCTTTCTTAATGATAAACATACTTTCCATGTAAGATAGTAATGAAACATCAAATATGCCTAAGGCTTCCTGAACACATACTAATCCATCATTACAACCATATCTCTTGTAATATTATTCTTACGGATTGCTCTTTGGACTTTGGTCTCTAATAATAATATTCTCATTGTTTGATAGGCTACTGCATCTGTTACATTTACTTCATTTTAAGGTTAATTCTTCACATAAAGTAACAACTTGTTTTAAAAAACACATATTACAGTAACTATTGGATGATAGCCAATCATAAATGATCCAACTTGCAGTAATAGTGACTTTGTATATTATGCAAGTTGATTTTTTTACATGGAAGTCGTATGTTTTTTTGAAGGCTGTAGAGTAGTTGACCTGAGAACTGAAGTGTCTTACCTCAATTATATTCAACCTTTCTTTAACGTTGCATAAAATTTGAGTAAGATCGACATCCTATTTGTAGAGGTAATGTGCAAAATATGAACAACTATGCATATGAAACAGCATTAGTGCACAGGACTCACCTACACTTGAGCAAAATGTAGAACAGGTTTGGGTCAAAAGTCAAAACCTGAGGTTTTTCACATAGATCTGATAGCGAAAGTGAGATGTTTATCTTATCACTACTTCTTGCTATCATCCTTTACCCGCGTAAAAGTAGAGTGAAAAATTAGTAGGTCATGATGGTACCGTATTTGATACATATCGTACATACAAAGAACTATGAATCAAGTAATATGAAAGTTATATAAGAGCGATAAGCTGTTTGAATGTGAAAGAAAGCGCTAATGAATCATTATTGCAACCCATCAAAATTAACTTGGTTGTAGAAATGTACCTATTGTTAAACTTCACTATTAATGAAAACAATCAAAAACTAAAGCTGGTTCACACATGTATCTACTATTAGATTATTACCTATAGTACTGTTGTAAGCTAATTTTTAACATTTCATCCCTTAACACAAAAACATAACTAAACTACAAATATTTTTTAATAATAATTTCTACTCAGTTTGAGTTCATGATCTTTCAATTGTTTGTCTCTCTATGAGAAAATTCCTCTGTTGCCAGATTCCAAAACTCGACGACTACCATCATCGGAGCTAAATTCCTTTAAAATTCAAAAAACTGAACCGATTAATAATATATATGATCATAGTTTTGCCATTCTACTTGAAACATTTGAATAACTCAATTATTAGTAGTAATTAAACAGCAGAATTTTGTATCGTTTTTGAGAAAACATGCCATGTTTAAAGCTCTTAACAAATTGAACACAAAAGCAACTATACTTAAGTGTAATAGCACATGATCACCTTCTCAGTTGACCCACCAAAAATGTTAAAATCTTATCTTTGCTAAAGTTCATGCAAAAGAATTGAAACGTACCATCATAACCTCAACAAAAGGCAACTATAGTTTGATCTTTAAAGGGTAATTTATAATAGCATGAAAATCTGCAGAAACAACAATTAAACATATCAATGAGCTATAATAGAAATGTCTGACAGCCCAAAATTACACCTTTGACATCCCAAACTTATCTTTTAAGTTTAGTTGGTAAAATATAATACAATATAATAAATATGATGTACTTTAGGATCATGGTATATACATGAAGTCATATCCACATAAAGAGTACAAACAGAGTACGTACCATTGCATAAGAATTAGAAATAAAGACATTCTACAAACTGATTAGCCGATATGCAACAAGAAAGCCAATTACATCACCATGTTGCCCCCTTCCAAGATACGAAATATCTAATCTTTGGAAAAGAGACGATAAAATCGTCATGGCTGGCATTGGCTGCCAACCCAAAGCTGAATGTGACACCCATATCATAGCCCTAAAACAGATACAATTAAACAAAATATATTATATTACCTATGAAATGGTAACCCATTGCCCGACATGTAAAATAAAAGCCAATTGCTTGACCGTCTTGACTGCCACGCTAAGATACGAAATATCTCATCTTTGAAAAACGAGGATAAAATCGCCATGACTGCAGACTCAAAGACTGACTAATCATGTACCAAGAGTTAGTTGTTGTCCGTAGGCACAGACACCGACCGCCAAGTGATCACAAAGTTTGTAAAGGGAATACTACCCTTTATTGCTAGCATTACTCTAAACATATTAATATTAAGAACATTAAAAGAGCAGATAATGAACCTTTTTTAGGATGATTAGGACCAAGAATTCTGCAAATAAGATGTTCTGCAAACTGATCTCAAGCTATTATTAAACCATAAAATCATAGCCGATGGAAGGAAAAGTGGTTGTTTCAACAAAATCATAATGAATTGTATTAATATTAATAGGGTTACCGATCCATAGCAATCACTTCGAACTTTCTTACAGATTGTTACAATCGATCACATTTAATCACATTTAATTCCAATTTGCCATTGAATTGGACGGTTTCATGAGGTGAGTGAAGGTTGCGGGGAATAACTCGGTAATGGTGTGTGCGTATGAAGGTGAAACACTTCATCTTCAGACTTCAATGACATTGAATTCCATTCAATCGCTGGGTTGAGCATTGAATTGGGTGTTGAAAGCCAAAGTCTCTCTCTTGAGTGAAGAAGAACCATCAGAGACCTATTGATAATTTGTAGTTAATATGTTGAAACGGTTTAAAAAACAATGGGTTATAGATTATAGGGGCATTAAGGGAAACAATTTTCTACTTTTAACTAAAATGTCATTAC
Organism: Ambrosia x helenae; assembly: GCA_030844895.1. NCBI lineage: Eukaryota > Viridiplantae > Streptophyta > Magnoliopsida > Asterales > Asteraceae > Ambrosia > Ambrosia x helenae. The sequence continues at coordinate 19,499 of JAUTDX010004642.1, forward strand.
AAATTTACTATTATACCCTTGTAAGTGTCTTAAATGTCCACAAAGTTCCAATTATACCCCCATTATATAAGCATAAATCACTTGTGCATGCAACATTCTATATTATCTTATTAAGGAAGAGTGACGGCTAAGATATATGTATTTGATAACATATTTGAGAACATTTTCCCTTCACGGCTCTAATCTTATTGGGGTTTGTGATGTGTGTGTATAGTGTTTGAGGATGATTCGTTATGCGACATAAAGTTTGTACGAAGCAATAGAACCAAAACATTTAATTATAATAAAATATGAAATTTACCGGCATCATGAAACAACCTTAAAGGTTTCGGCAGTAGCTGTGGTGGTTGATCTTAACTTTCCCAAACCAAAACCATCAAAAAGATGGAATCTTTAATGCTGTCATTTGCACACATAAACCATGAACCAAAACCGTGAGTTGTTTACACCTCAAATCGAAGCTAACTCTGGCGCCATTGTTGTTACTAAGCCCTGGCGTGTCGCCACCGTTCGCCTCCGAATTTCTGCAGTTTCTTGATGAAAGAGGCGAAGGCGAACGGTTTGAAATTACAAGATTAAAGATGAATCACATGACATAACCATAATACAAAAAACGCACGTCTCGAACGTCGTGTTGACCGGATCTGACCAGCTTTGACCAAATTTGACCAGCTTTGACCGGGTTTGACCAACTTTGACCGGGCTCAAAACAACCCCGAAACCATCCGAGACTAAACACCACCAAAATCATCACCGGAACCAACCGGAAAGCACCGAAATCATCCCTCATCATAAAAATACTTCAAAACCCGTCTTGAACGGGTTCGGGTTCCGAAAACGCGTCCGAAAAATACTAATATTTCACGACGAAACCATTTCGTATGGAATCTACTAGTTATAAGGATCCGGAAAATATATTTTTCGTTAAAAACGGACACCCGGAAGTCTCCCAGACGCTATGTCAGAAGTCACCGGTCACCGGAAATTCGCCGGAGAACAAAAAGACCCAAAAATTTGCACGGAGACTCCCAAAGACCCGATCTAAAGGTTTGCAAGAAGAAAACTTGAAAACGAACTCGCCGGAAAACTCGCCGGAGTTGCTCCATCACCCAAACCGCTCCGTTTCTGGGAAAACGGACTTCACCATTGCGTCCGGAACGTCGAGAAACGTGGGGGTAGAGTATCACGCGCCGGAAACTTCGCCGGAAAAATTCGCCGGAAAGTCGCCGGACCGCCGCCGGACATTCGCCGGACGGTCGCCGGACCGCCGCCGGACATCACCGGATTTTGGCCGGATTCTAGAGAGAGGTTAGAGAGAATTGAGTGTAGAGAGCGAAAGTGAAGGGAGAAATGAGGATTTTTGTGAATAAAATCCTATTTATAGGTGGGTTCATGTGGGCTTTTGAATTGGGTTCAAGGCCCATTACTGCGTATCAACTTCTCCGTTTTGGCCCGTTCTCGTTTCTAAACTCCGTTTTTACCCACAGAAATTATAGAAATTATTTTAATAACTTAAAATAATTATATTTAATCTCCAAAATATTAATTTTTGTCGAGATGGTATTTATTATCGTTCACGTTCGAATAGGTCGTTACTTCACGTAACTGGCATTCAGCCACGATTTTCTTTGTTTAATGACCTGTTAACTTCTGAAGTTCAATAAACAACATTATTTACAATAAATAATTGTTCCGGAAATACGATTACGGTTAAACAAACCACGTATTTCGACGTCCGTACCCACGTCAGTTCCTTTCCACGTTTGCAAAAACGCTATGTTTATGGCCATTTCTCGTACCGAGTTCACATTCGATCATCTCAATAACAAGTACGTGTCGTATTTACATGTAACAACTTTATGTTAGTCCATTTTACCCAATATTTACCGATGTCAGTTCATTAACGTTAAACGCGCAACTATTTCTTCAGAAGCATGAAGGCGTCTACGAACTTCAAGAAGGACATCTTATGACTCATAACGGCTTATTTTAATCAAAATTAACTTTAAAACCTGTTAATTACTTCCAAAATATGATTAAAATCGCATCAGGCGTTGTACGGAATTTGCCGGTTGTCACATTCTCCCCCTGTTACAGAAATTTTGTCCTCAAAATTTGAGCTAAGATATCTTTTGAAGACTCAATAGAAGTTTCACAACAATAAATGAGTCAAGGTACCTACCGGTACGAATGAGACAAGGTCAATTTTCATAATCAACCGAATACAAGGACATTAGGTAACAAACCTCAAATGTTCCACTTGAACAAGTCTCAAAGAAAGTAAATACATTTCAATCTTCCACGTGATTTGCAAATACGTGGATAGTAGCTTGATGATTATAATCAACCACTAAAATTTCTGAAAATATATCGATGGATTGTTTGTGGCAAATTAGGGACTACCAATAGTCCTCTACAATGTACACATATACAATAACCGCTTTACAAAAGCAATGGCAAGACTCCTCAAAGAGCCATGCTATGAGATCGAACGACTTGGTATTCCAACACTTGAAACAAAAGAAAGTGTTCATATACTCACTTAGTTTCAAATGGGCGATATATGTGAAACAATATCCTTTGCAATTGATGAATAGATAAGCTACGATAGTTTGTCTAGTTTGCAAAACATCGACGTGGTTATGATTAATGAAATCAAAATGATTTAGCACAAGTGGCATACAAACGCCCAACAATGCTATCAATGAATTTGTCAACAAATAACATTGGCACACCTCAACGAAACAACTAGTGCACCAACTTTTCCGTTACATGCCACAAGGTGTGTTTGAATTTGAGACAATAACAAACAAGTTGATGAAAATAAACACGCAATTAAAGATCACCCATTATTACAAGTCGAATGAATATTCACCACAAGGTGCTGTATCAATTTCCAATGATTCGATTCAACTGAAGTGTCGATTCCAAGAAACGCATCGACAAATTTTCAAGAGATTCATTGCCCACAATGGCCTGACACATCAAGGTTAGAATGCAAGCATTACGAACAACGTAATGATAACAACCATTAATGAAACCATCGTTCGATGTGGAGCCCTTCAATGGACGTTCACAATTTAAAGAATTCAAACATACGACAGTTGACACGTGTACAAAATACGTGTCCAGTTCTGTGAAAAGATAAGGAATCAACAAAAATTGGATTCCTTTCCGATAGTATGCTGAAGGCCACAAACACTAACGAAGAGAAATGTAAAACGTACTCAAAAGATATAACCAGGTTCTTCAACACGAACCTCAGAGGCTCAAGAAACAAGATCATCAAGATCTTAAACTGGTTTAAGAAAACCGAAGTCACAACTGACACGAACAGGGGAGAATCGGCAATCATGTCCGTAACAACAAAATAGGTAACCTTTATGTCTTACACATATACCCTCACGATAGATCTTCTTAGGACTTTCTTGTGCCTGTAAATTCGCAATAACGTAATGTCTGCGTTATCAAAAATCTACCTCACAAGATCATCCTAATAATCTCCATCATGAGTTATATCACAAGCACTCGTTAAATTCACATATTCATACGTATACATATTACGTATATAATGTTAGTCGTACGCGCCACCTTTCCTGGTGCTTTTCCCCGACCACATTACAGCTTGCGCAGTATCATTAGCAAAACGAGGTGCTTTATTACAATGTTTCGGACCGAAGTCGACCTCGACGACGTACGCAAACCCTGAACCTGGGGATGCGAAACCGTAGATGCTACAAACAATCCGTTCTGCATGTCGGTGCTACCAACTTGTCCAACTGCTTGACATGAGTGCGCATCCTCGCCACGTCCAAGCTAGTGTCGACATCCATTGGCGATACGTACTATTTTCAAAGATGTGGAGGTTGAGGATGGGATTGTTGAGGATGTAACTAGAACTTTTTTTATCATTCCAAACCATCGGGTTCTAGGAATGTCTCAAAACAATAGTTAATTTCATCCATTAGGATAAAAAAGTCATTTGCCTGTAATCTCCAAGGCTTTACCATTGACTCTTAAGAACTTAAACATAAGTCACTTTGATGAATATGTTCATCATCAACAAGATGAACAATACTAGTATAAATCCACTAAAGTCTTGAGATAAAGTCAATTAGATTGACACTCAATGACATAGCATTCACATATGCGCCTAAAGTGATATATACATTTCCATGTTGTTTTGTTAAAACTATGTATTTGGAAAGTCTCCAAAACTAAGGACAAATCCTCCACATAGGTCAAACAACATTGATGGTTGTAGAAACATCTACATATCCATCACTATTGCAAATGTCTTACAATAAATTTAGCAAATTTATTAAAGAGTTCACAATATTAACATATATTTCTTTCATATGTTATATACATCAAAAATTCACGTTTGTGTATTTAATCTCAATACACTCGCCACGTTCGTCATGATTCGCCCATCATGTTATTGTACATTTGATGTTTGATATGTGACTTATTGCATAAGTCATGATCACAACCCGCTCATTGTGTTCTTGCAAGACACTCCTTGCATAGGTCGTTAAAAATATATCCTTAGTAAATTCGTCGACTGTAAATCATCGAAGAATAAAATACCATCGTTTAATTTCCGTTTTATATTTATCGTTTATTATATTTTAAATCACTCGATTATTAAAAAAACGATAATCCAAAAATATATATAATACATAACAAATGTATTTTAACGAATTTATAAGGATATATAAACATCAAACCTCAAAGTGTTATTCTCCTCAACACTTTATATTTCAACGAAATAATCACAATTATATCGTCGTGTGGCATGTTTCGAGGTACTCCCTCAATACATTGTTCAAACCAACAACGTTGTTTATAATTAACTACTCACAAGTAGTTGAACAAGTAGATATGTCAAAACAACATCGGGTTGTTTACCTTTAAATAGTCTCTCAAGGCTATTATATGGTTCAAGACATGATACTTCTCATACAAGTATCGAACCAATTGCAAAATTGGATGAACCGGTCGTCACGGGTCATACAAAACCTTAATTAACCTAAGTAGATAGGATAAGTAGGATATAGAATTCACGAGGAGCATGTGGTTAGTACTACACTGAATGGTTGTTTGTCTAGTTTTTATTGAAATAATACAAAATACAATAATGAAGTTTTAGTTCTAATAATCTAATCTTTTTCTCTTTTTATAGTTTTGGGTAGATTGAATATCAATACGAGCCACAACCAACTCGTACCAATAGATTAACTAAACTAAAATTATAACTAAAGTACTCACTCCCGGGATCGAATAGGCAAGTCCTAGAATGCATAATAAAATGACAAGTAAATGAATTTCACTGCTAGATACGCGAGGACAAAGAACCGCAACTTGGACATCAACTATTATCATCTAGGACTATAGTATGTTTTATCGATTACGTTCACTAAATCCCCTAGATTGTGCTACGACATAAGTGACGGGATTCATCTCAAGATCTTAAACACATAGACATATCTAAGCATACAATAAGTCCAATCCAACATCAAGACAATAACACAATACTTGTATCATCACAGATTATAACAAAATACATAGTCAAAACATTAATACAAAACAAAAGCTTACAAATCGTCACCCGGAAGTGAGGTACGAATCTAACCGAACATGATTACAACCGAACAAGCTTCAATCCTTGGAGTTCTTTGCTTCATTTGGGATTAGGAAGTGATTAGGAATGAGTTCTTTATGTTTCAGATCGTTCAGGAGGTTATAAAGATGATAGGAATCAAAATATGTGCGATTTTGAGCTAGAAAGCGAGATCTGATATGTTCTGCATGTTCTGACGTTCTCCCGCGCCCCGCGGAGCTAGAAAAGGCTTAACACGCGGGTCGCGGGTGGGTGATATCCGAGTTATTTTGTTTTCTTCCTAACTTTTTCGTTATAACTCCGTTTTCGCCCATTTTCGCGGCCACGTCTTCGTATTTCCGCCCTCTTTCACATCATCAAATAATATCTTCATTTATAATTCATTAATTTTCTTCAAAATTAAATCGATCATCAACAGTTTCTCCCGTGTGCTTGATTCTTCGAGATTTAGCTTGTAATTTCGCTATTTTAGCACATAAAGCTTGTCACTCCTCATTCTCGGATAAGTACCTAACTCCGGATAAATATTCACACAACACACATTAAAAATACCAAATTAAACCACACAAATATGATGCATCTGACATCACATCACACCCCCACACTTATCTTTTTCAGTCCCTGAAAAACTCTAAAAAATATTTTTATCAACAAACATAATTTGGTCTTTTCTAGGGCTCTCGCTTAAAGTTAATCATACCTCATTTGTGACATGCATTAGATGTGTTAATTCAACAAGCTCAATATATAGCAAGGTTGCAAAAGGCGCTAGGCGCTAGGCGGGCGGTGAGGTCTAGCCTAGGGACTAGGCGGGACTAGGCGAAATTAGGTGTTTTGGTATTTTTATATGTATTTTATATATATATATATATATATATACACACAAATTTAGGTGTTTTTTGAAAATATGTTAAGATATATACATCACAAGGTTTAAAAGATTGAAGTTTATGGGGGTTAAATGTTAAAATAAACAAACTAATTTTATTAAAATTACAAGTTTTTGGTTATAAATGTAAAACAGTGAAATATGAAGGGGTTAAATGGTAAATAGCTAAAGTTGAATAACCCTAAAAGCATAAAACAGCAGCCAGCAGCCACTCTTCTTCTTCTTCCTTAAAGAGGCAGCAGCCAATAGCCCCTCTTCCGGTAGACTTTCCGGCAGCCCCTCTTCTGGCAGGTTTTCCGGCAACCCCGCCCAGCACCGCCCACCTCTGCCCAGACTCCGATTAAACCACAAAACGCCTAATTCATCGCCCAGGTCTAAATTCCTATAAAACTTCCAGCCTAACGCCTAGGCGGCCGCCTAGGCCGCCTTCTGCAACCTTGATATATAGATTTTCCAAAAATAGAATTAAGCTAGATTAAGTTTAACATTCTCTTGAACTCATTTATATGCAACACACCCCTCGCAATCTTCACTCCTCTCGGTATAATATATGGACATGCAAAAGATGTGCCTATTACTCACTCAAAGACCAAAACTGAAAACTTGTTAATATAAACTTGTATGACAATCAAACTTAGGAAAAAAATACACATATATGCAAAGGACTTTTGGGTTTTGGGTTTTTGGTAAAGGTTGGAAAATGTGGGTAAAAATGGCTAAAATAAAAATGTGGTGAAACCGAACTCGCTTTTGATCCTTTATTTGAAACAACTACTAACATGTCGAACAACTCGACCTATAAAATCAATCATCTACATATATAATTTTTTTTCATATATATATTTTTCTCATTTCTTTTCTTTCATTCTTTTCCTTTTTGTTTTTCTTTTTTCCCATGAAGTAATAAATAAAAATACAATACAGACATTCTCTTTGGATCTCATAAGAGTTTGGTAAAATTGTTGGATGGTTGGTTGAAATATATGTTTTTGACAAACGAAAGGTTTAGGCTCAATGTTGGCAACTAATGGTTATATTTTGGGTAAACATGGTATAGCACATAAATTGGTGTAAAAGAAAATGGTATCCTAATTTGCCTTTAACATTTAGTGCATATTCACATAGCATGTATCAAATCACACAAGTTTTATAACAAAGCAACAGTGGCCTACACTCAACAAATGAAATATATATATATATGTATGTGCTCAAATGTAAGTAGGCTCAAAATCTCACCAAAAGTGGAAATAAGGTTACCGATATGTGCATATAATTGTTTTCACTAACTTGCCAAACTTAATCATGTAATTCTAAGATTTTTCTTAAAAATACTTGTTGAAAACGGTTCATATTACCTATCACAAACTAAACCATGATTAAGGATCTATAGCAAAAACAACCCAAAATTGACCATCTTAGTAAAAAAATTTCAAGGACTATTTTTTCCCACCCCCACACTTGAACGTTACATTGTCCTCAATGTAGAAATGGTAATTAAAACACACAAAAACAAACATAAGGACAAGACCAACTCCCTTTTGATATGATGATGTCTCGAAGTCGCAATGTCCAAATCTTCACCTTGTTTCATTCGCAATCCAAAGTGGTTAAGGTGCACAAACTAAAAATAAACACTAAAACAAAATGCACAAAATGTTAAACATTCCAATCTAATATTTTCAATCCGTGTTTTGCTCGAATAGAGATTGAGTACGAGCAAAAGTGCAATGTCATGAAAATAGGAGATTGGCGATAAAATGGAAGGTAGTTGAATTAAAATGGAACGACAAGTTTGGTTATTATTGAAATTTTTTTTTCAAGACCCAAGACCCGCCCGGTCGATTGCGACACCCGCCCGGGTCAGTTTTCGAATTTCAGTTGTTTTTTAATATATATATGGCCGTGGGTCGCGGGGGTATATAGGACCCTTCCCGCGAACCGCTGCCCAAAGTCGAATTAGGTTTTGAGTGCCCGCGAGGCGCGGAGGAAACAAACTTCCTTCCCACGGCCCACGGCAGAGCCAATTAACAACCCAGCAACAGCAGCTTCACAGAAGCTGTTTCCAGCACCTATTTCGACCAAAATCGTTCCAAACCTGTCCGAAAACATCCAAATCAAGTAAAAACACCTACCACTTACCTCGGCATCCATCTTGTATCCACTTTGCACGTCCACACACCTACAAAATATTCAAAAACACACCAACACACAAAAACGCCACAAATACAAACATACAAAAATTAAAATTTAAACTTGGGGTGCCTCCCAAAAGCGTTAAGTTTATGGGACTTCAGCCGGACCTTACCTCATATATCCTTCAAGGCGGTCTCAATGCACATTTACCTACCGAGTTCCCAAGGAATGCTCGGTAGTTTACATGCCTCCTCCATAGATGCTTGATTAGCATCGGCATGTAACGATTGTGGATCCGCTTTAAAATAACTTGCCCCAAGTCGTACAACCCAACCTTCCTTTCCACGGGTACCACACTCACCATTTCTTTTGGCGGCGCAATGTCTTCTTGAAGCTGTAAATCTTCAATATACGGTTGATCACGATAGTAATAGCGATTTACCTGTTGGTGTCTATACTGGTGAAAATTAGTTCCACCATTGCTAATATAGTCACGACTCCAATTGTCTCTTCGTGACTCGTAATCATCCATTTGATGATCCGGAAGACATATGACCGCCTCATCCACTTTTTCTTCTACCTCACAACCGGTGGCCCCATCAATTTGCTTACTCAAAGCGAGCATTTCTTTATGCTTGGCCACCTCATCTTACTCCCGACGAATTTGAGCTACCTCTTCGGCTAACTTGTTAACCATGATAACTACTTTTTCTTGAGTTTTCTTAAAGTCTTGAGCTTTAAGCCATAGTTCTTAAATCACAGAACTCTTGGATTGTTGAGGCTCCTCATATGCCGGTTGGTGATAATTGTCATTATTGCTATCATAGTTTTCATATCTTTCCTGACAATTAAAAAAATAAGATACGTTAGGAGCATAAGTATCGTAATACCTTTCTTCCTCATAGTGTTGATAGCTTGGCGGTGGAGATGGTTCGTAGTATGAGTAATATGAACGTGTCTTTTCAACTCGCTCATATCTTTCATCTACGCGAGTTTGGTAATATTGGGAGGTTGGATAAGGCGTGTATTCTTTTTGGTGTGAAACCGGAGTGTACCCCCATTCTTCACAATCCAATAAATATCTTTGCAACACCTCCGCCTTGATCCTTGCTCTTTTTGGACAAGCTTCTTTTCATGGGTCGGCTCTCCACAAAATATGCATGTATAGAAGTTACTATACATGATAAAAAATGGCTTCTTGTACCTGTGAAAGAGATCCTGCACAAGTACTTAAAACCAAAGTGAAATCTAAGAAAATTAAATTTCACACATATACATTTTTATTTTTAATTTTCTGATTTTTTTTAAGATTTTTTAATAAAAATACAAACAAACAAGCAATGTTTCAGATCGTTCAGGAGGTTATAAAGATGATAGGAATCAAAATATGTGCGGTTTTGAGCTGGAAAGCGAGATCAGATCTGTTCTGCACGTTCTTACGTTCTCCCGCGCCCCGCGGAGCTGGAAAGGGCTCAACCCGCGGGTCGCGGGTGGGTGATATCCGGGTTATTTTGTTTTCTTCATAACTTTTTCGTTATAACTCCGTTTTCGCCCATTTTTTGCGGCCACGTCTTCGTATTTCCGCCCTCTTTCACATCATCAAATAATATCTTCATTTATAATTCATTAATTTTCTTCAAAATTAAATCGATCATCAACAGTTTCTCCCGTGTGCTTGATTTTTCAATATTTAGCTTCTAATTTCGCTATTTTAGTACATAAAGCTTGTCACTCCTCATTCTCGGATAAGTACCTAACTCCGGATAAATCTTCACACAACACATATTAAAAATACCAAATTAAACCATACAAATGTGATGCATCTGACATCACATCAAAAATCATGTTTTATTCGTTCAAAACATTTCTCGTTTTTGCATCTGTTTTAAAAATTAAACTATATTTGTTTATGCTTTGATTACAAATCAAGATCATAAACTCAAAATAGTTTTATTATTTAAAACTACTTCTAACTCGCTCGTCAGACAATAAAACGATTACAAATCATCTTAATTATTTTATCATAATTAACCCGATTCTAGCCCGCTCGTTAGAAAATAAACGATTATGAATCGTTAAAGTATATGGATTTCATGATAAATCTTTTCTAATTCGCTCATTAGAAAATATACGTGTACCAAATATTAAATATTCGGTTTCAATAGTTCACCATTTCTAACATGCTTGTTAGAATACAAACGATTATGCTCATCGTTATATGGTGTTTGATCATATAAACTAAACCGTTTCCAACACGCTCGTTAGAAATAAACGATTACCAAATCGTTTCAAAAGTTATTGGTTTATATATATACAACCATTTCTAACACGCCCGTTCGAAACATAATAAACAAGACCGTTTAAAATCTATTGGCTCATATATAAATATAATAAGCCGTTTCTAACATGCTCGTTAGAAAAATTAAACGTCTAGCTTGTTCGTTTTTACAAAAGCATCAATTTCTAACACGCTCGTTAGAAAAATACTAGTAAGTTTACCCGCGCGTTGCCGCGGGATCCAATTACAACTTGCAATACAACAATGTGATCATTTATAAAACGCAAAAATGTAGATTCAATAGTACACCGAGGTACCAATGTTGTGTTTCGAATAAACCCTTCTGAAATGAAAAGTTATCTACTCGTTAGGTGTCAAGTGACTACGTCGACATGCTAACTCCTGTCAAGCCAAAGTATATAATGGATCCACTAAAACACCCATTTCTTGAGCAATTTTTTAGCATTCTTTTATCTCCCCTTCCAACACATTCCCAAATTTGAATATTAACCAACACATGACACAATGCTTAGAAAAAAAATGGTAGCAAGTATATGCCATAGTTTTAAAAAATAAGTATGAGAACATGTATATATTTGATCCACTGAAACACTTGTATCCTCTGGAATTTTTCTGCCATTTTTTCCAGGATACTCATGCCGATGATAACAAGTATACATGGGTACTATTTTCCCCTTTTCATTTGTACAATATCGACTAAACTTTTAAATCTCTAATACTAATCTGAATAGGGTGCCTCCACATCTTTATTATCTAGTGTATGGCCCAACTAATCTTTGCGTTCCTGACGCAAATGTTTCATTAAGAACCTGCCAACCAATTAATAGAAATTTACTTGGAATGAAACGGGTCAAATGGATTAAATTTATGAAACGGGTTAACCAAAATGTATTTTATATACAAAGTTATATATTTTTACTGAATATAATATGATCCATCCATGTAACTATATTTGATGGTATACTTCTTTAAAAGTCTAATAAATTTTACTAAATATTAAGATATACTAAAAACAGAAAGCTTATAAAGTCACACCCAGATTTGCATATTACTATTGGTTCTCTAATTATTCTTATGTGGTACGGGAAAATTTTATAATATTCCCCTGGTGGCAGCCATATACATTCGACTGTGTAAAGTATAAGCAACCCTTTCTTAATGATAAACATACTTTCCATGTAAGATAGTAATGAAACATCAAATATGCCTAAGGCTTCCTGAACACATACTAATCCATCATTACAACCATATCTCTTGTAATATTATTCTTACGGATTGCTCTTTGGACTTTGGTCTCTAATAATAATATTCTCATTGTTTGATAGGCTACTGCATCTGTTACATTTACTTCATTTTAAGGTTAATTCTTCACATAAAGTAACAACTTGTTTTAAAAAACACATATTACAGTAACTATTGGATGATAGCCAATCATAAATGATCCAACTTGCAGTAATAGTGACTTTGTATATTATGCAAGTTGATTTTTTTACATGGAAGTCGTATGTTTTTTTGAAGGCTGTAGAGTAGTTGACCTGAGAACTGAAGTGTCTTACCTCAATTATATTCAACCTTTCTTTAACGTTGCATAAAATTTGAGTAAGATCGACATCCTATTTGTAGAGGTAATGTGCAAAATATGAACAACTATGCATATGAAACAGCATTAGTGCACAGGACTCACCTACACTTGAGCAAAATGTAGAACAGGTTTGGGTCAAAAGTCAAAACCTGAGGTTTTTCACATAGATCTGATAGCGAAAGTGAGATGTTTATCTTATCACTACTTCTTGCTATCATCCTTTACCCGCGTAAAAGTAGAGTGAAAAATTAGTAGGTCATGATGGTACCGTATTTGATACATATCGTACATACAAAGAACTATGAATCAAGTAATATGAAAGTTATATAAGAGCGATAAGCTGTTTGAATGTGAAAGAAAGCGCTAATGAATCATTATTGCAACCCATCAAAATTAACTTGGTTGTAGAAATGTACCTATTGTTAAACTTCACTATTAATGAAAACAATCAAAAACTAAAGCTGGTTCACACATGTATCTACTATTAGATTATTACCTATAGTACTGTTGTAAGCTAATTTTTAACATTTCATCCCTTAACACAAAAACATAACTAAACTACAAATATTTTTAATAATAATTTCTACTCAGTTTGAGTTCATGATCTTTCAATTGTTTGTCTCTCTATGAGAAAATTCCTCTGTTGCCAGATTCCAAAACTCGACGACTACCATCATCGGAGCTAAATTCCTTTAAAATTCAAAAAACTGAACCGATTAATAATATATATGATCATAGTTTTGCCATTCTACTTGAAACATTTGAATAACTCAATTATTAGTAGTAATTAAACAGCAGAATTTTGTATCGTTTTTGAGAAAACATGCCATGTTTAAAGCTCTTAACAAATTGAACACAAAAGCAACTATACTTAAGTGTAATAGCACATGATCACCTTCTCAGTTGACCCACCAAAAATGTTAAAATCTTATCTTTGCTAAAGTTCATGCAAAAGAATTGAAACGTACCATCATAACCTCAACAAAAGGCAACTATAGTTTGATCTTTAAAGGGTAATTTATAATAGCATGAAAATCTGCAGAAACAACAATTAAACATATCAATGAGCTATAATAGAAATGTCTGACAGCCAAAAATTACACCTTTGACATCCCAAACTTATCTTTTAAGTTTAGTTGGTAAAATATAATACAATATAATAAATATGATGTACTTTAGGATCATGGTATATACATGAAGTCATATCCACATAAAGAGTACAAACAGAGTACGTACCATTGCATAAGAATTAGAAATAAAGACATTCTACAAACTGATTAGCCGATATGCAACAAGAAAGCCAATTACATCACCATGTTGCCCCCTTCCAAGATACGAAATATCTAATCTTTGGAAAAGAGACGATAAAATCGTCATGGCTGGCATTGGCTGCCAACCCAAAGCTGAATTTGACACCCATATCATAGCCCTAAAACAGATACAATTAAACAAAATATATTATATTACCTATGAAATGGTAACCCATTGCCCGACATGTAAAATAAAAGCCAATTGCTTGACCGTCTTGACTGCCACGCTAAGATACGAAATATCTCATCTTTGAAAAACGAGGATAAAATCGCCATGACTGCAGACTCAAAGACTGACTAATCATGTACCAAGAGTTAGTTGTTGTCCGTAGGCACAGACACCGACCGCCAAGTGATCACAAAGTTTGTAAAGGGAATACTACCCTTTATTGCTAGCATTACTCTAAAACATATTAATATTAAGAACATTAAAAGAGCAGATAATGAACCTTTTTTTAGGATGATTAGGACCAAGAATTCTGCAAATAAGATGTTCTGCAAACTGATCTCAAGCTATTATTAAACCATAAAATCATAGCCGATGGAAGGAAAAGTGGTTGTTTCAACAAAATCATAATGAATTGTATTAATATTAATAGGTTACCGATCCATAGCAATCACTTCGAACTTTCTTACAGATTGTTACAATCGATCACATTTAATCACATTTAATTCCAATTTGCCATTGAATTGGACGGTTTCATGAGGTGAGTGAAGGTTGCGGGGAATAACTCGGTAATGGTGTGTGCGTATGAAGGTGAAACACTTCATCTTCAGACTTCAATGACATTGAATTCCATTCAATCGCTGGGTTGAGCATTGAATTGGGTGTTGAAAGCCAAAGTCTCTCTCTTGAGTGAAGAAGAACCATCAGAGACCTATTGATAATTTGTAGTTAATATGTTGAAACGGTTTAAAAAACAATGGGTTTATAGATTATAGGGCATTAAGGGAAACAATTTTCTACTTTTAACTAAAATGTCATTACAAATTTACTATTATACCCTTGTAAGTGTCTTAAATGTCCACAAAGTTCCAATTATACCCCCATTATATAAGCATAAATCACTTGTGCATGCAACATTCTATTTATCTTATTAAGGAAGAGTGACGGCTAAGATATATGTATTTGATAACATATTTGAGAACATTTTCCCTTCACGGCTCTAATCTTATTGGGGTTTGTGATGTGTGTGTATAGTGTTTGAGGATGATTCGTTATGCGACATAAAGTTTGTACGAAGCAATAGAACCAAAACATTTAATTATAATAAAATATGAAATTTACCGCATCATGAAACAACCTTAAAGGTTTCGGCAGTAGCTGTGGTGGTTGATCTTAACTTTCCCAAACCAAAACCATCAAAAAGATGGAATCTTTAATGCTGTCATTTGCACACATAAACCATGAACCAAAACCGTGAGTTGTTTACACCTCAAATCGAAGCTAACTCTGGCGCCATTGTTGTTACTAAGCCCTGGCGTGTCGCCACCGTTCGCCTCCGAATTTCTGCAGTTTCTTGATGAAAGAGGCGAAGGCGAACGGTTTGAAATTACAAGATTAAAGATGAATCACATGACATAACCATAATACAAAAAACGCACGTCTCGAACGTCGTGTTGACCGGATCTGACCAGCTTTGACCAAATTTGACCAGCTTTGACCGGGTTTACCAACTTTGACCGGGCTCAAAACAACCCCGAAACCATCCGAGACTAAACACCACCAAAATCATCACCGGAACCAACCGGAAAGCACCGAAATCATCCCTCATCATAAAAATACTTCAAAACCCGTCTTGAACGGGTTCGGGTTCCGAAAACGCGTCCGAAAAATACTAATATTTCACGACGAAACCATTTCGTATGGAATCTACTAGTTATAAGGATCCGGAAAATATATTTTTCGTTAAAAACGGACACCCGAAGTCTCCCAGACGCTATGTCAGAAGTCACCGGTCACCGGAAATTCGCCAGAACAAAAAGACCCAAAAATTTGCACGAGACTCCCAAAGACCCGATCTAAAGGTTTGCAAGAAGAAAACTTGAAAACGAACTCGCCGGAAAACTCGCCGGAGTTGCTCCATCACCCAAACCGCTCCGTTTCTGGGAAAACGGACTTCACCATTGCGTCCGGAACGTCGAGAAACGTGGGGGTAGAGTATCACGCGCCGGAAACTTCGCCGGAAAAATTCGCCGGAAAGTCGCCGGACCGCCGCCGCGGACATTCGCCGGACGGTCGCCGGACCGCCGCCGGCACACCACCGGATTTTGGCCGATTCTAGAGAGAGGTTAGAGAGAATTGAGTGTAGAGAGCGAAAGTGAAGGAGAAATGAGGATTTTTGTGAATAAAATCCTATTTATAGGTGGGTTCATGTGGGCTTTTGAATTGGGTTCAAGGCCCATTACTGCGTATCAACTTCTCCGTTTTGGCCCGTTCTCTCGTTTCTAAACTCCGTTTTTACCCACAGAAATTATAGAAATTATTTTAATAACTTAAAATAATTATATTTAATCTCCAAAATATTAATTTTTGTCGAGATGGTATTTATTATCGTTCACGTTCGAATAGGTCGTTACTTCACGTAACTGGCATTCAGCCACGATTTTCTTGTTTAATGACCTGTTAACTTCTGAAGTTCAATAAACAACATTATTTACAATAAATAATTGTTCCGGAAATACGATTACGGTTAAACAAACCACGTATTTCGACGTCCGTACCCACGTCAGTTCCTTTCCACGTTTGCAAAAACGCTATGTTTATGGCCATTTCTCGTACCGAGTTCACATTCGATCATCTCAATAACAAGTACGTGTCGTATTTACATGTAACAACTTTATGTTAGTCCATTTTACCCAATATTTACCGATGTCAGTTCATTAACGTTAAACGCGCAACTATTTCTTCAGAAGCATGAAGGCGTCTACGAACTTCAAGAAGGACATCTTATGACTCATAACGGCTTATTTTAATCAAAATTAACTTTAAAACCTGTTAATTACTTCCAAAATATGATTAAAATCGCATCAGGCGTTAGGGTACGGAATTTGCCGGTTGTCACATTCTCCCCCTGTTACAGAAATTTTGTCCTCAAAATTTGAGCTAAGATATCTTTTGAAGACTCAATAGAAGTTTCACAACAATAAATGAGTCAAGGTACCTACCGGTACGAATGAGACAAGGTCAATTTTCATAATCAACCGAATACAAGGACATTAGGTAACAAACCTCAAATGTTCCACTTGAACAAGTCTCAAAGAAAGTAAATACATTTCAATCTTCCACGTGATTTGGCAAATACGTGGATAGTAGCTTGATGATTATAATCAACCACTAAAATTTCTGAAAATATATCGATGGATTGTTTGTGGCAAATTAGGGACTACCAATAGTCCTCTACAATGTACACATATACAATAACCGCTTTACAAAAGCAATGGCAAGACTCCTCAAAGAGCCATGCTATGAGATCGAACGACTTGGTATTCCAACACTTGAAACAAAAGAAAGTGTTCATATACTCACTTAGTTTCAAATGGGCGATATATGTGAAACAATATCCTTTGCAATTGATGAATAGATAAGCTACGATAGTTTGTCTAGTTTGCAAAACATCGACGTGGTTATGATTAATGAAATCAAAATGATTTAGCACAAGTGGCATACAAACGCCCAACAATGCTATCAATGAATTTGTCAACAAATAACATTGGCACACCTCAACGAAACAACTAGTGCACCAACTTTTCCGTTACATGCCACAAGGTGTGTTTGAATTTGAGACAATAACAAACAAGTTGATGAAAATAAACACGCAATTAAAGATCACCCATTATTACAAGTCGAATGAATATTCACCACAAGGTGCTGTATCAATTTCCAATGATTCGATTCAACTGAAGTGTCGATTCCAAGAAACGCATCGACAAATTTTCAAGAGATTCATTGCCCACAATGGCCTGACACATCAAGGTTAGAATGCAAGCATTACGAACAACGTAATGATAACAACCATTAATGAAACCATCGTTCGAATGTGGAGCCCTTCAATGGACGTTCACAATTTAAAGAATTCAAACATACGACAGTTGACAC
>JAUTDX010004643.1:0-31848 GCA_030844895.1 Ambrosia x helenae
TGAAACTTTATCGCTTGATCGGCTTCTTGCTTCAGGTGTTGGATTGGATACAGGAACATCGTCTTCATATCCTTCTCTAACAGATTGATCAGCCACATAGGATCCCAGATCCTAATCTTCCTGCACATCTTGGAGCATTATCGAGCACGATCACTGCTTCAGTCATTATGGAGTCATAATGCCAGAACCAGAACTTCGGTGTTAAAATCCTGTTCAATATGAGCAATCGGAATTCAAGACATGCTTTCAGGAGGGTTAATCTTGTGTCTCCAGATAGGGTGCTTAGTGAATGGGATGAATCTCCTTCGTCTTGTAAGAGTTAGGATATTGTGGCTTGAAAGTCTCCCAACCATCTTGACTTTCACATTTGAGAATATTGTAGAAGCATTCAAATCCTGGACACCTTCCATAGTATAAGGAAAATCTAAACGTAACTGGTCATAAACATACCAGAATGGCAGACTCCTAAATCTTGTCATAGAAATTAAAGTATAGAAGCCCTTCTTGCCACTTGATGCTAAAGATCTTGACATGTTGTATGTAAGACCTGGTAATCACATTCCCATACATCTTGGATAAACGCTTCTTGAAGGCAGAGGCTTGTACTGGACCTTTCTTCACTGTCCGGGCTTCCACAGATAGGTACCATAGAGAAGCACAGTCCTCATTACGTTTAGTTCTGGATAATACCTCATCTGGGATAGGAGTAGATTAAGCCTGGAGCTTCTCCTCAGCGTCTTTCATCATCTCATCATTTATGTCAGGAAACCCCGTGGTAGAGTTATCAACAATATACTCTGGAGGTGGAGTATAGCTTGCACCGGAAGATTCTCCGAGTGACAAACCATAAATATGTTTCATGTCTTCTCTGGATAATTTAGGAGCCATCTCACCTTATTCCAGATCCTCCAGAAACTTGGGGGAGTTGCCACAAGTTCCCATAATCATCATAAAGAAACGAGTTCCTCAACGGTTTCCGCCACTTCAATAGGAACCACCCCATGCTTTATATAATCTTGCATTTGCTTGATATTATCCCCAATAGACTCCCCCTTAGCAGAACTAGAACCTGCTTCGGGATCCTTGCCTTGCTATCATGATCCTTCTTCGTTTGTCTTTCTCATGCACTGGATGATGATCCACCACCACCTGTGGTACCAGGATCCTCACCACCATCACCACAATCACCACCATCACTATCATCATCATCCTTGTCATCATCCTCCTCCTCCTCATCATCATCATCATCTTCCTAATCTTCACGTTTTCCTCTTCTTCCTCATTACCAGAAACAGCAGTAGAACTTGAGAACCAGTCAATCTAAGGTGATCTTCAATCAACTTGTCTACCCTTTCCTTTAACTGCATGTTTTCTTCTTTGTAAGCTTCAATTCTACATTCATTTTGACGTTTGCAAGTTGTAGTTGGTTGTACTGAGACTCAACAATGGTCAGCCTAGCCACAGTTTCTTGGTTAGACTGAACCAAACACTGGTTTGATTCAACTAGTTGCTGGTTGGATTCTGCAAGCTGCTGATTTGACAGTTGGAGCAGCCTGTTTGATGCGTGTACTCTTGAAGATCCTAACTGATTCACTCAGTAGCTCAATCATACCCTTCTCATTCTCTACAATAGTTGCTACTTTGCCTCTCAGATCAGAATTCTCACGCGCCTGATTATTCACAATAAGCATCAGTTCATTTACCTAGCGCTGGAGTTGCTCATTTGAGGCAGGAGCAGAAGAAGAAGAAGAAGAAGAAGAAGACTGTGAAGTCGAAGCTGAAGCAGAGGCTTGAGGGAACAGTTGTGCCCTCAGATTCTTCAAAGGTCGCCAATAGATCTGCGCACAAACTGCTGTGAAGTTTGTTGCCCGCACCAACAGTAGCTGAAACGACTCAGTGAAGACGGCTCTTGACGGCATTGACATTGTAATACCTGCAGTCATAGCTTCAGCTGATGTAGTAGTTGTTGTTGTTACTGTTGTAAAGTTTTCTGGCATAGAAGTCAGAACAGCTTCAGAGAGTTTCTTGAACCTTGTCTCCTTTCTCTTGGTCTCTTAGGAGATCTATGAGCCATCCTTTTACCACGACTTTTCTTAGCCTTAGTCTTTCTTTACGGAGGGAGGAGTTGCAAGCTCAGAATCTATATCAGCGATCGGTTCATTTGGATCCACAGTGTAAGTCAGATCCTTTGCTAAACTGTGCTCCTGGGTCTCTAGAACATACGTATTGAATAGATCATCTTGAGTAGTAGCTGCTGCAGAAGTGCTACCTAGAATGTTCGTCCTCAACTCAGTAGAATCGCAACCATAAATATCAAGCGCTCGCCTTTGAATTTAAACATCTTCTTCAAAATCACTGTCTTCATGTCTCCATTTGTGGCCCAAAGATGGTTCATAATCTGCCTTCATCAGATGACCAAACAACCTTCTGTTCTTAGGCTACTTGTCTTTAGGTTGACCCTTGAACATCAAGATCCTGTCCATCTCCCTTTCGTTGATATGAGTTCTATAGCAAGACATTCTAGCTCATTCTTCACCAAATCCGGCACTTGTCTGTCAATAATCATCTGAAGAAACCGAGGGTATACAATGAAAGGACTCTTAATCATCTTTGACTGAATAACTTATTTAAGATGTTGCACGATCATTCTAGAGAAGTTGAATGGCTTGTTGAGAGTCAACGCTACACAGCTGATGCTAATGTATCCCTGACCACATCAAAAGTCGCCTTTTCTAGGACCAAGGCACTTTAGGACAACGTGTAAGAGATACTTAAACGATGGCGACACGTTTCCCTTTTGCAGCATCACATTCCACGTAACCTTGCGTTATATTCATACGCAGAAAGTCGCCACGGATAAGAATTGAATCAAAAGTAATAGGATCATCGAATGAGTCTTCAAAATGGAGTTCTTCTCGAATTAGTTGCTCAGTGATAAATACTTCCTTGTTTTGAATTCTGCTCTTGATAATAGAGGGCGTGACCGAACAATCAACTTCGGTGTGGTGGTAGAACTCACGAAGAATATCCTGTTAATCCTTGAGCACTTCAAGAACTCAATCATCCCTTCAAACACCTTGTTCTTGACTTTTTCAATGGGACCAAGGAAAGCACATACGTTATTCTCTGGCAACGTTCCCCAATCCATGATTCTAAACACATAAACAAAGCATTAGATAAAAAAAAACGACAAAATCGGACACAAACGACCAATATTCGTTGAACAACCTGCAATAGGTGAGTAGCAAAACTAATCGCCCATAAATCACACGAGTAGGAGCTAATCGCCTGTAACAAGGCACGAGTACCCTACTCGTTCAACTATTCACACGAGTAGCTATGATACTCGTCTTTCAGATCTGACGTGTTTAAACAAATGGGTCAAAATGATTTTTCATCGATTTTATATGATTTTCTTGTGTTTTCATGGTCTAAATACATCGATTAGCAGAACCCCTTTGATATATTTCATTAACAAACTCATTTATAGGGCCTAGTGATCACAAATGTCGGTTAGGCTTTCGGTCAAGAACAGATGATTAATCACTTAAAACGGGTTGTTAGGATCTGAAAATTCAAGAATATATTACCTTAAGATGCCTAACAAGTTTACAAGATCAGGAAATCACGGGCCAATAAGGTGTCTTTAAGGGTCGATTAGAGGGACATAATAGAACAGTGAGAGATTTGAAAGTGTAGTAAAAATGATTAATAGTTGGTTATATAATATGACCTATTCATGCTACTCTAGAAGCGAGTAGCAAGGTAATCGCCCCACTAAACACATGAGTAGATAGGCAATCGTCTCCAAAGGCACACGAGTAGGTAGCTACTCGCATGAACCATCACATGATTGTGAGTCCAAATCGCCTATACCCACTTATTAAACATTGACCCATCAAAATTCCTAATCGTGTCTACCACACACGATTAGGATTAGATACACGTGATTAGGGGCATAATCGTCCCAAATAAGAATTTAGAACTTCCAATCGTGTCTATCTATGCTAAATTACCAAATTGTCCCTGTTTTTTTCAAAATTGATAATTTTAACCCCTACGAAGTTAAAACATGCATTTTCACCCAATTTTTCACAAGTGATTCAGATTCCGACTTAGAGAATTTCATTTTTTCAATAGTTTCATCCCGATACTTGAGAGAAAGAGCGGTTTTTGACCCGGAAAAACACAAGTATCGGTTAGTTGACTTTCCGGCTTTTATTTCTGAAAAGAGTAAGATTACAATGGATTAGGATTCCAACATCGGTAATCAAGAATGAATAAAGATAAAATCTTTTTGTGATTTTTCAATGTAAGGAACAGAAATTAAAATGCAGGAAATTAACTAATTACACACAAGCATATTTTTGCGAGTTTCATCAGTTAGGGAATCATATCAGTGCACGGACTAATCTAGAACCCTTATTTGTTCGGTTTTAGTTCAAATTACCAATAAGCATCCTACAACAACTACCAATATTGTTGTCCACCAAAACTCAAAATCAAGTTTTATCGCTAGGCACTTTAGATACATTAAGGTAATATTAAGACTGATTAAAGGTGTTCCTCGCACACGTGACATGTTCCCGCATCTAGGCATGCACAAAGCTTCCTCGTAACCGGTGAATAACTGTTGTCATCGGTATTTGCAAGGAATCGACTCAGTGGTGATCAGGTCTGCATGAATGCTGCAGCAAAGAGACTAGTGAGATCCAGACCAGGGTTCAAGTCAAATACTGTTAATTGATTTTTTGATACGATGCTTTAGGTATATGATTTGATAACTTAGAGCGAATTCTCTTTGAGAATTAGGGTTTTGGCATTTATGATCTTTTTGCTCTTAAAGAATTCTCATACGTCTCCTTTTCAGAATTTTATTCTATTTTTTTGTTTTTCTTTTCTTTTTCTTAGAAATGACATAGAGGTGCCTCAGTTGTAGACTGCGAACCCAACGTACGACACATGTGCCACTCCTTTTATTCTGAGAGACGTCCAGTTCACCCCGGATGTACCAACCTCTTAAAGACCAGAAACCTCAGATTTTGGCATTCTATCAAACGAGATTTAGGTTTTGAGACCATCTGCCAACGCGACGTTAATCCACACAATTCTAAATTGATTTAGGTTTATATCATCTTGCCGAACTTGGAAATGATTTTGAGCCTACTGACACATCATTGTAGAGGCTGCTTATCGTTTCCCATTCTTTTAAATTTTTAGGATTTAGATAGTCCACTGATGAGTCGATATCATTTTTCCCTATTCACCAAAGAAACTCATTTTTTTCTCATTTTTTTTTGATTTTCGGATTCTTCTGATGTTTTTGTATTTTTCTGATTTTCTCCCCCCTAAAATCTTAAAATTTGCAAAAAGACAATATTTTTGGATTTTTCTGATTTTTGAAGAAAAAATATTTACAAAAACAATCATTGATGAGGATCTAATCCTACTTTTCTTTAATGCCATTTAAAATTAACAGATACTCAAAACAAGGTCTGTCAAAAGCTTTGGTGAATAAATTGGCACGTTGGTAATCAGTGTGGATCTTAATCATATATATCAGTTTCTTTTCATAGCAATCGCGTATGAAATGATACTGAACATAGATATGTTTCGCCTTGGAATGATTAACTGAGTCTTTAGCAAGTGCTATAGCGGACTCATTGTCACAATAAATGGGAGTATTAAGAAATTTCAAACCGTAGTCTCTCATTTGTTGTTGTATCCACAAAACCTGGGAGCAGCAGCCAGATATAGCTACATATTCCGTCTCACAAGTTGACAAGGACACAGACGCTTGCTTCTGGCACTGCTATGAGACTAGTCTTAATCCCAAAACCTGGCATCCAGCCGATGTGGATTTTGCATCTGTCTTGCATCCACCATAGTCATCATCACTAAAAGCGATGAGGTCAAACTTATCGTCATTAGGGTACCATAGACCTTGGTCGGATAACCCTTTAGATAACGTAAGATCCTCTTCACAGCAATCAGGTGAGACTGTTTCGCCCTTGACTGGTATCTGGATAGTAGACACGTTGCGTACGTTATGTCAGGTCTTGACGCAGTGCGGTACATCAACGAGCCAATCATCGCTTGATAAAGAAAAGGATCAACGGCTTGTCCTTTCTCGTCAGGACCAATCTTGTGATTGGTCTGAATGGGGGTGGCTGCTGGAGTAGAGTCTTCCATCTGGAACCGGCTTAAGATGTTAGCAACATATTTGGTCTGGTGGATGAAGATCCCCGAAGCTTATTGTTCTACTTGTAGAGCTAGAAAGAATTTCATCTCCCCCATCGAGCTTATCTCGAACTTTTCCTGCATAAGCTTTTCAAATTCCCTGCACATGTCATCATTATTAGACACAAAAATAATATCATCAACATAAACCTGCACTAGCAGACGGTCACCACCCTTTACCTTGGTGAATAAGGTGCAATCCACGAGTCCACGACTGAACCCATTGGATATAAGATAGTTGCTAAGCATTCGATAGCATTCTTGCGGAGCCTGATGGAATCCGTATAAACGCTTTTTTTCAATTTGTAGACTTTTTCGCGATGAAGCGAAGCCTCAAAACCCGGCGGCTGTGCAACATACGCCTCTTCCTTCACTATACCATACAAAAAAGCACTTTTCACGTCCATTTGGTGCACCTTGAACCGTTTGTACGAAGCATAAACCAAAAAATTCGAATAGGTTCAAGGCGAGCAACTGGAGCGTATACTTCGTTGTAATCTATTCCTTCAATCTGACAGAAGCCTAGGACAACCAATCGAGCCTTGTATCTAATAACCACCCCGCAGTCATCCAGTTTACACTTGTGGACCCACTTTGTTCCAATCTTCTTAGCACCTGGAGGTAAGTCAACTAAGTCCCACACTCCTAGCTTTTGGAACTGCTGAAGCTCAGTTTGCAACGCTTCGATCCATGGTTCTTCCCTAAGTACCTCTTGCACGGTTCTTGTTGAGAAACATATAGTGCAAAAAGACTAATCGTTCAGATGACCTACTTTTCTGATTTCCGAGTAGAGTGCTAGGGTACCTACATTGTCACTTGGACTAGCATTTCTGAGTTGACAGCATGTCATAACTCTGCTAGCCGATCACCAATCACATTTTGCAATGGATGAGTGTCGTGAATCCGAGATTCCAGATGTGCCGGCACAGGATTATCCAATCGCAAATTGAGATTTTCAAGTCCTTCTGATATATTTGTCTTTGCGGCGCTTGAACTAGAGGGAGCAATGAGTTGCATATTAAAACCGAAGAGATCAATCCGAAAACCGATTCCTGGAGCTGCTGAAGTAGAAGGACCAGTTTGATTGTTTCTTGTAGGAAGGACTGGAGCTATAGTGCTAGATTCACCATTTCCAGCTAGTTCATCGGTAAGTGTTTCATGAGACTTTGCAAATTCCTTATCTGGAGATGAAGATTCTTGAATCTCTGTCGACGCTTCCTGAAAAACTTCCTAAACCTCTGATGCTACGGTTTTACCAGGGAGACCCGTGGATGCTGAGGCATCAGATGTTGCTGGTGTTGGAGTATTTACGATGATTGGAAGCATCAGTGGTGAGCTGGCTGCGTTTTCACACTCATAATACATTTGAGCAACAACACATCTACCACATTATCCAGGTTGAAATAATCAAAACAAAATCTTGTAGTCGAACAACCAATCAGGTCCAACACCAGGA
Source organism: Ambrosia x helenae (assembly GCA_030844895.1). Taxonomy (NCBI): domain Eukaryota; kingdom Viridiplantae; phylum Streptophyta; class Magnoliopsida; order Asterales; family Asteraceae; genus Ambrosia; species Ambrosia x helenae. Next base: position 7,697 of record JAUTDX010004643.1, read on the forward strand.
GCATTGACAGTATAACGTTGAACATCGAAATTAAGCCACTCTTCAAGTGTTGAGTTCTTTTATTGTACACTCTTTTATTGGGAGTGTTGTAGCTAATAAAGAACCCTTCCTCTACCTTTGCCTCAAATTTCTCATGAGGTTGGATCATAGTTCATGGAGCCCCGAATGGTTCTAGAAAATCTAAGTTCGGTTTCCTGCAGTTCAGCAATTCGTAAGAAGTCTTACCATGCTTTTTCACCGTAAGAACCCTATTTAGAGTGTAACACGCACAGTGAACCGCCTCATTCCAGAAGAATACAGGAAGGTTCGAGTCTGCTAGCATTGTTCTGGCTGCTTCTATAAGAGTTTGATTCTTTCTTTCTGCAACCAGTTTTGTTATGGAGTGTATGGAGCTGTAAACTCATGATGAATTCCTTTTTCTACATATAACGCCTCCATAGCATGATTCTTGAATTATGTGCCATTGTTGCTGTGAATCCTATGGATCTTAAGCTAGTAGATGTTCTCTAATTTGGTGAACAGATTCTTCAAGTATTCGAAGGTCTCACTCTTATGCCGCATGCACACAACCCAAGAGAATCTTGAATAATTATCAGTGACAACCAAACAGTATAAATCTCCATTCTTGCTTTTACGATTGACTGGGCCGAAGAGATCCATGCGCAACCATTCAAGAGGAACACTGATTGAGTTGACCTTCTTAGGTTTGTGATACTTCTTCTTCTGCTTCCCTTTCTTGCAAAATACACAGACGTCATTCAGATGAAAGTTCTTGACTGAGACACCTTCCACAAGCTGATTCCGAACCAAGAGATTCATCTTCCTCAACTGAATATGCCCCATCCATCTGTGCCACATGAGTGATTCCTTCTCTGTTGCCTTTGATAGCAAACAAGTGACCTGCCCTGAGTTATTATGGCTTGAGTCATGTCCAGAACATAAAGATTGTTGACTCTTGGAGTAGAAGTCATAACCCACTCTTTCGGAATCTTAAAGCTAGGCTTCAGAATAAAGCGTGCATTATCATCAAAGAACATTGTGTACTTCTTTTCACAGATTTGAGAGACACTCAGCAAATTGTGGTATATTTGCTTAACGAAGCTTATCTTCTCGAAGCTTACTATTCCATTACTCATACCGCCTTCTTTAGTGATATAAACCCCTTTATTACCATCAAAAGCAACATATCCCCCGTTGATATTCTTGATGTCAAATACATAGGATAAGTCACCCGTCATGTGCCCAAAAGCTCCACTATCAACAATCCAAATACTGCTGATAAGGCCCTGTGGAACTCCCTGCACAAACATTCAAAGTTTAGTGGTTAAGGGGGACCCACGCCTTCACGGTCTTGGGTCTTCCATGTTCATCTAAAGTTGGAAAGTCAACCCATTTTCCATTAGGAGTTGGTGTTGATTCCAATGGTCCGGCAGTAGGACTTGAAACAGATGATTCTCCAAATTTGATTGGTGATTTGGGTCTCCAAACTTGGTCCGGTTTCTTTGACTTGGACTTCTTCTTTGCTTTGGGGATAAAAGGTCCAGTCTCAGATTCCTTTGCTGGAACAGACTTTTGACCCACTTTAGACTTAACTGCACGTGGATCAGATTTAAGGTCACCCTTTGGTTTAGCTGCAGCCTTAGCTTGTGGCTTAGGCGCTGCTTCAACCTTTATGGGAACTAGGCTCCCCCTCATCTGTGGATCCCTACCATCAACCGACTTTTGGTTCATAGCAATCTTGTTTTGGTTGTCATAAACTCGCTGTTTTCCTTTTTATTTTTCAAAAGATTTTGGAGAAACTGGCAGTTTGGGATTGCTAGAACTTGGAGCATCATCCACTTTGATCCTCTTTCGTCTAAATTCGGGGCACGTAGCAACTAAATGCCCACGTTCCCCGCATTTAAAATAGGATCTTTACTCCTCAAACTTTGGAGCCTCAGGTAAGTCCTCCTTCTTACCTTTTCGTTTGGACTTGCTGGCAAATGTGTTTTTGGGTTTACGATCCTCGAGACATTGTTCATGCCAATCAATCTCACGTTCATCCTCAACAACATTTCCAGAAGGTATAACGAATTCAGTCACATGTTTCTTCGGATTTTTCTTTTGAGCTTGATTTTGAGGTTCCTCGGCATCTTTCTTTTGATTTTTCATGTTAGATTCATTTGACTGATTTTCCTGGTCCTTTTTACCCTTTCCCTTACCCCATTTTTCTTTTTCTAAGGTAATGACAGATTCTTGCCAGATTTTAGATACCATACCAGGGGCCATATATCTTATGGGAAGTTCCTCATCAGCATATATTTTATCAGAGCCTTTCATTTTATAAAACACTTTTACCCTCTTATCATCAGCTGATTGCACTTTCGGCTTAGGATCACATCGATTTTCAATGGTTAGGATGTGATTCCCAGGAGGAATATATGCATTCTTAACCGGTGCATTCAGCTGTGAATCCTCAAGCTCATCATCCGAAAGGTCTGTTTCACAGGCGCTCACATCATCCACAATCTCACTAGCTCTAACAGCTTCAGCAGCTTGTGCAGCTTAGCAGCTTCAACATCTTTAGCCGCTTCTGCCGCCTTAGCCGCTTCTACAGCTTTATCCGATTCTGTAGCAATGTCCACCACCTCCTCATTTGGTAGGACGTCATAGGTGTGATTTTCGAATCTCACTGTAGGTGGACGTTGTGCATAAATGGGGCTAGTGGGATCGGAATTGTCAATTATGTGATCAAGAACATTCTTGCAATTCAAGTAACTCTCAAGCTTCTTCTTGATCTTTTCATAATCACAATTAACTATTGCCAACTGTTTCTTAGTGTCTTGTAACTCATTAATGTAATTATTAATAGCCACTTGCTTGTTATAAAGAGTTTTAGACAATTCAGAAACATCTTTCTTATAATTTTCAATGGTGTTTTCAAAGCCTTTTTCATTTGATTTCAAAACATCATTGGTTCGTTGGCAATGACCTAAATCATCTTTAAGATTCAGATTCCCGTATGTTAAGACATTGATTTTGTACCTTAGCTTGTCACACTCTACACAATCAGGTTTAGATGTGGAAGACGAACTTACCTTGGTAGATGATTCTGTGATGGCCATCAAGGCATAATGAGCTGCAGACTTCTCAGCTCCAAAGAATCCAGAAAGGTTGTTCTTAGTACAATCAGCATCTACCAGAAAAGATCGCTTACTAATGAATTCATCTGCTTCAGCCAATAGTTCTTCCAAATCTAATTTCCCATTAGAATCACACTCAGAATCACAATAAAAAATGTCATTACCAAGTGCTGAGACTTCTCGTGAACTAGTACAGTCTTCAACTTCAACTGGTGCATCAGAAACTTGCTGGGCATAACATGCTGCACCACCCTGTGGAGCATCCTCTCCCTCTAAGTGAAGATTCGAGTTAAATCCTTCATCAGCTTGTATTACCAGGTCTTGTCCTTGATTGTTGTTTGCAGGAGGCCTCTGGTTCTGGTTTTGCACTGGGACGAGAACTCGTTCAGTATTTGGGTTAGGTTGTGTCTGAGCTTGCAGCCTCTGGTTCTGATTGCCTCGGTTGTTGTTGAAAGGATTCTGATTACCCTGCTGTCTCGGTCGGTCAAATTCTCTAGCAAAATGCCCTTTGGTGCCACAGTTGTAACACGTGACTTTGTCTTATCAAAACCGAATCTTGTGTTGTTTTTTATTAGCACATCTCTCCTTCCAGTTCTATCCATGTACTCCTTCGCTCTTCTAACCACGCTTGCAAAGTGCCACTGAATGTCTATCAGATCCATGTCATCCTTATCAATCTGTGCATAGTCTTCTTGAGTGAGATAAGGATTCCCGATCTGCCCCGCAACTAACCCACTATAGGAGTTGAACAAGGTAGACAGTAGAGCCATGTGTTCTTGAGCTAACTCCACTGTCACCTTCTCAAAACCTGATGTGTTCAGCTGCTTGGCCATTGGATTGGTCCGATGGCCTCCTTGATTTGATGTAGAAGCACCTCCACAACCACCATATCCTGAAGATGAAGCACCACCAAATACTAAAGAAGAAGGTCCACCAAAGTTTGAAGATGCTTGTGCTGGCGCTGCAAGATGAGAATAAGGGTTAACACCAAACTGGTTAGTATTACAAGATCAAGGATACGGATTTCCTTGTCCCAAGTGATAGACTAGCGGAGGAACGTCTGCTGGGTGACCGTAGTTGTCAAAAGCCAGAAACTGGATCAGAATTGACCATAAAAGTTGTATGTGATTTGGATCCTGCCACGCTAGTGTCCTGTGTTGTGGTCCCGTAGTAGATGCTAGGATTCTGGGGAATAAATGCCTTGTTCGCCCTTCTAATTTCATCAATATCTTTGTTTTCCAGCTCGGCCAAAAACTCATTGATGGAGAGAGTCTGATAAACAATGTTTGACTTCTGGATGTCAAGCCACTGATGCCAGTGTGAAGGAAGTGCATCTGCAAACCTTTCCACGAGTTCTGCTGATGTGTATACTATCCCATACTGATACATTTCTAACATCAAATGATAGTATCGAGCTGTCAGATCCCGCAACGACTCATTTCCAATGGCAGTGAAGTTCTCGACCTCTTTCTTGAGCTGATCCATCTTGATCTTTCGAGTCTTCTCATTTCCTTCATTCCTCTCTGCTAACGCAAGCCAGAGCATCTGCGAGGTTGTACAGAATGTCCTTTGGGAGAGCTTGTGTTAATGCATTCATCGTCTTCTTTTCATGGTTGTACTTTCTTCGTTGATCATCAGTCATATCTTCCAAGGAAACGGGAATGTTGGAATTCTCAATCATCGGCCTAGTATACCCATTTTCAATAGCAGCCCATACTAGTCCATCAATTCCCTCGACATGTGTCTTAAATATGCCTTTCCAGGAGTGGTAGTCGGCCATATACTGAAGTTTTGGTGCCCTATTAGAACTACCCGTTTCCAAGTCACTAAGGAGTACTGAAGACAAGTGTTGTGTCTGTTGAGTTGCAGTGGCTGCGAATGCCCATGGGTTACTATTCCTCATTTGCTGTTGTTGTTGAGCACGTTGTTGAGCCGCAAGCGTCCACGGCTTGGTTCCAGCAACATTAGCTTGTTGTTGTTGTTGTTGCATTCGTTGCGCATTACGCTCGGCCGAAAACTGCCAAGGATTCGTGGGTACATTCGTTCGATGTGAACTTGTTGGTTATATTGTTGTCTCGGTTGATTCAGATGTCCCCACGGGTTTGCCATATGTTATAGTTCGATGAAAGTCTGATACTTAGCCAAATTTTGGTTGCTGCACTATTAGACACGAGTAGGAGGATACACATGAGTAGCTGACATGAGTAGGAAGCTAATGGTGTGTAATTCAGGCGATTATGGAGCTATTCACGTGAACAGTTGTGCGATTGGGAAGTTACAGGCGAACAGGGTTTGGACAGGTGATTAGCAGCTAATCATGTGAAAGGGACACGAGTAGCTAGCTAATCGTGTGTTTTAGGAGCGAGTACCAAAAGCTAATCGTGTGTAATGGAGCTAATTGCCTGTTGTAGGTCTGAGATGAACTTTTGCACGAAAACCATCATTTTTGCTTCAAAATCTAACAAAAACACTTTGTTTGATTCCCAAATGATTAGGAAAGTTGTAAAAACACTTTTGGAACAAACCCTAATAAAACACACACGCTTTTAACCATTAAAACAGACTTAGATTTTGAAAAATGTTATTTTTATCAAAACTCAAAGTTTCAAACTTTCAAAACAGTTTTTGCTCAAAAATATCAACTTTTAAACTGAAAACACACTGTTTTGAATTCATTTTGCTATCAAAACACTGGTGATAAGAGCCAAAGCTCTGATACCACTTGTAGGATCGACTTTCGGGTCACCCGACAATCACGAGCTTTTACTGTTGAGAGTGCGGAATCCCCTAAACAGGTTCAGACAACAAAAACGACTATGAAATTAAGATAAACGAAGCATCAACACACACAAAATAAGGTTAAAAGGTTGTATTGATTGATAAAAACAGAGCTCAGGTGTTTATAGACAATCTCAGACCTTTATACCTTGGGCATGGTACTTGGGGAATGTGTGATGTGACCACTTAATGATTAGGGCAATGATTGATGGCTTTTACACATGTCCTACTCGTCCTGAACCTTAGGGGCGAGTAGTAGTAAGACGCATGAGTAGCTGGGGCGAGTAGCTAGCTACTCGCCTGAAACACAGGTGATTTGCTAAGCTAGTCGCCTGTATCAAAAACTACTCACCTGCAGCACCTAATCATGCCAAAACGACTTGTAAAAACACCCATAATACATACCAAACATCACCTATATGTAGTTTACTAACAAATGAAGGTAACACACAACACAAAATGTGATATATGATCATAAAAGTGTCTGATTGTGAAAAGAACAATATGAATTTTTGAGTGGGTGATAAAAGTCTTGGTTGTGATCGAATTGTGATATGTAAACAAAAATATCTTCCGTTCATGAGATGAATAATATGAATTCTAGAATGGATGATAAAAGTATTGGTTGTGATATGTGGTTACTTTTAAACAAAAATATTCCGTTATTTAGGACAATGAATGTTATTCAGTTGACGAGGTCGTTTTTTTCACATATTTTATTTGTTCTTTTTGAAATTTTATTGGAAACTAAAATCGTCAATGAGGAGCCAATGTGGGGCTAGCCCACTTGGTAGAGGCATATACCTCTTAGAGAGGAGGTCCAAGGTTCAATCCTTGGCAAGGGTGATGTAATTTAGAATTATTGGTGTAATATTATAGGAGATGTAACATTTGCCGTTCAAAAAAAAATCGTCAATGAGGAATATTTACAAGATAATAACTAAAAGTCTAAAACAGAACATTTAAATCATCATATACTTTTTTTAACGGCCAACATAATATCATTTGAACTGTCAGTGGGTTAGCACTAGACAAATGGCTGCCTACTGAGCAGCTCAAGTCTACCAAGCCACCAATTCAGGAAAAAAATATGCCGTCCAAAGACCCACTGCAGTAAAACCTCTTTGGATCAGATCATAACTCAAGACCAAATGACCTCATGCTCTTATCTTTATTTCTCCGTACCACTCCACCAAATGGTAGGTGGTAAATCATCATATACTAAATGAGGAATTTTTCAGGTGATGAGTTAGCCATAGATTCCGATGAGATTACCAAATTCAGAAGAGTTTCTAGCCAAATTCTCTAAATTATGGCTAAATTCTAGCTAGAGTTTTACTTTTATCTAAGTAAAACTACTTTCAAACTTTTAATACTAATTAGATGATATTAAATGTTATCTAATAGTTTTTATTTATTTTATTTCAAAAATAGCATTATTATTCTAACAGATAATATACTTTACTTTTTTTTATTCATTTGTTTATTTCAAACCCTCACTTTTTTGCATCTTGTATCTAGGCCCCAGATAAATCCTATGCGTCTAGCGCCTTTACTAACCATGTCATAAACCAAGCATTAAAAAAAATACATTCATAACATGATGAAAAAAATATATTTATAAAAATGCACCGTTTTCTATTAGTGAAAGGTTTAATTAACTTTAAAATAATTTAATAAAATATCTTTACTATATTGATTTGTTATATTAGACTATCTTTAACGCCTCCGATATCTAGCCATCCAAGCCATGTTGGAGTCGCCCGAAATCAGGCGTCGTGTTGGAGCAGCCGCCTGAAGTTGTCCGAAGGTGAGGCGCCCAAAGTTAAGGGCTTTGGTAGTCTCAGTTATTGAGCCATTTTCGTTTGTTTTTCTATTATTTTCAATGATATTTTAAATTTATATGGAGATTTAATGGAGAAAGAAATGGAATTGTTGTGAAGATATGAACTTCACTGAAGCATTAATGGAGTTTTTTTTTTTCTTTTTTTTTTTTTTTTTGAGGAGGTGAAGTTGAAAGTCAACAAAGCTATTTAAAGGGAAAATCACCAAAATAGCCTGTTGAACATCTTATTTGTGAAAATAGCCTCTTCCCGTCTTTTTGGAGAGACTGGTCACAACTTCCAAGACATCTCCCGAGACGTATCCCACTCCAACCAATAATCTACCGCCACGTCATCAACCACACACACTCTCTCCTTCTCTTCTCCTCTTTCTAATAATTACCTGACATCTTTCTCCTCTCCTCCTCTCTCTCTCTCCCTTTCTCTCTCATCTCCCTCCCTTTCTCTCTCTTCTCTCTCTCTTAGACGTTTCTTTCTCCACCAACATAGTTGAACAAATAAACATATATGTTCTGTATTATTTACTCCATGACTTCATATGTGAAACATGAGTCAAGAAGATCAACCCGTCGTCTCCTTCGTTCACCATCGCCGATCCTCCAAATAATCCACAGCTACAATTACTGGTGAGGTCTCTGAGACATCTCCGGTGAAGTTTTCGTGAGGCGTCTCCGAGACGTCTCCAATGATTTCTCCAAAGACGTCTCCGGTGACGTCTCCTTAAGAGGGCTGTTCCGTCTTGCAACCTCTTGATCTTTTAACGCCTCAACTACCCCAATGCTTGCAACCATCAACCATGTTTTGATTGTAGATCCACTGCTCATGTTGGAATTAGATGTTTGATGGTAGATCCACTGTTCCATCTTGCAACCTCTTGCTCTTGTTCTTAAGGAACTTTTTCTTCAAATAATATTATTTCCACTGCCTTTTAGTTTTGGTTGTTAGCTTTTAATTAGCTTCAAATAATATTATCACCAAAAGAGAAGGAGAGGCGGAGAGAGGAGACAAGAGAGAGGAGAGAGAAGGAGAGAGAGTGTCAGGGATAATTATTAGAGAGGGGGAAATAAGGAGAGAGAGTGAGTGGGTGATGTGGTGGCGGTAAGTTATTGGTTGGAGTGGGAGACGTCTCGAGAGACGTCTGAGAGGTTTTGTAAGGTGTGACCCGTCTCTCCGTCTCAGAGACGGGAGGGGGCTATTTTTGTAAACCACTTGGTTAACGGGCTATTTTGGTGATTTTCCCTAAAAAAAATTTTAATCAGATTATGAGATTTTTATTCCAGGACAAAGAAAATTACATTAAGATAACGGGTAGGCGGGCAACAAGCTGCGCCGCCACCCCTTTCTGAATAGCAAATCCTAATCTACTAAAAACGTAACCCTGCCCTCCCGGAACTGAGACACTAATATGAATAACCCGCTGAACCCTGGTCAGGAAACGGATAGCCTCCGGTGCCAATGAGCCAAAGGTATCAAAGGCCAAGGGTACAAAAACGTGAAACGTGTTGGTTCTCCTCGCAGGCTTTAGCATGTTTTTCTACCTTCTTTGCCTCTGCTTTCCGGGCCGCTTGCCCTGCTACAAAGTCACGATCCCTCAACCCAACTAGGGGAGATACACCAGTCAGGTCAACACAAGCATGCTTCCCCCCGGCCCACCCAAAGACAAGGAGATCTGCTGGTCGTAGGGTGGATCTCCCTTCTGCTGGATCCGAGAGGAAGTTCACAGGGGCCTCCTTTTTGGCTGAGATCCCAGCCCATCTTAAAATATCCCATAGAATGTCTCGAACCCAATCATGCCGATATTTGAAACCGGGTAACTCCTTACAATGAACCGCATGTTCCCCGTATTCATCCAGGCATGCCTTACGGCAAATCGGACATATTTCATCCTCTTGGTACATTGGGATCATCAGACGATATTTAAGAATGGCCCTGTATTCAATAGCGGACATGCTTTGGCCTAGACCTTCGATCGGGATAACAGTCAGGAAATCTTGAGCATGGGGGCTTTGCAAGCATTCAATAACCTCTGACGGGGGGACAGACCAAAAACTTCACCCAGGCTCTGAGCGATTTTGCCATAAAGGGCATTCGCCAAAGTTTTTTGAGGCTTTGGGGGGGCGGTGTCCTTGTTAGAAAAACCGCCAATATCAAAACCTGAGATATAGTCATTTAGCTTTTCGATTGAAGTGAATTACATATCATTCCTTCAGATTTGATTTAAATATAAAAAAAAGCAAATTTGAAGATCAACTTAAATGACTTAGATATTAGTTGTATTAATTATTTAACCATTTAAATACATTTTAATAACTTAATAATTGAATTTAAAAAAATGGGTGATGATGTGGAAAATATAAGAATATATGAGGATGTTTGTATGGTTGGAGGTGAAATTGGAGTTTTTAAGGATTTATATGGATTTTTAAGGATTTACAAGGATTTGTAAGAATATGATGTGGCAACTGACTAGGCGGGTAAGGACGCCTAAGGGCTCTCTTAGCATTGTGGATAGTCTTAATAATTTAATACAAACTTTAAAAGGTTTTCACCATTGCTAATGGCGAAATCTGCCATTTCACCGTTCGTAATGGCGAAATGGCAGATTTTGCCATTAGCAATGGCGAATGTCACTATGTTGTCATAAGTTGTCATAACTTTTCAGGATATGTAAGAACGGTGTCATATTTCGGCATTGCTAACAGTGATGGCATTAGAAGTGAAAATCGAAAAAGAATAACATTATAGGTGAAATGGGGGAGAGAGATGACAATATTAATGCAAAAGTCTCACTAAATGAGGCGTACAAAATGGACCATTTGCTCTAGAATACAAGGTCAACTTTCCGATTATAGATAATATCATGCGTCAAGTGGCTTATATGTTGTCAACCAACCATTAATAAACCCATTCCAACCTGCATGAAAAGTAATGGAAGACAGAAAACTTGAACAACTTGAATATAACATATACCCTACCTCTTTGTTCATATTCAAGATCTCTTATAAATATCTCGTGATCTTTTTAACAAATCTATACAACAAAAAAAAAACTTAAAACACCGGGCTCAAGCCATAGTACGTATGGAGGTTTTTTATGTGATCCTCTCAATCATTAGCATTATATGGATTAGCAACTATGCCCTTGTAAAGAAGAGGAATTTACCACCAAGCCCATTCCCATGCATACCCATAATCGGTCATCTTTACCTAGTGAAAAGCCCTCTTTACCGAGCACTAGGTAAACTATCCAACCGTCATGGTCCAATGCTCATGCTCCAATTCGGCACTCGTCGCACTTTCTTGGTCTCATCTCCAGCCGCAGTGGAGGAATGCCTTACCACCAACGACGTTGCTTTCGCCAACCGTCCACATTTGATGGCAGGGAAACACCTTGGGTATGACTACACCACCCTTTCTTGGTCAAGCTACGGTGATCGCTGGCGTAACTTGCGTCGTATTGCCTCTCTGGAGCTTTTATCGGCTCATAGGCTACAAACCCTAAATTATATTCGTGTGGAGGAAGTGAGGCTCTTGGCTAAGAAGGTGTGCCATAAAGCGGTGGTGGATGGGGTAGTGGAAATGAAGTCCATGTTTTTTGAGTTGATGTTGAATGTAATGATGATGATGATTGCGGGGAAGAGGTATTATGGTGATTCGGTGGAGGAAGTGGAGGAGGCGGGACGGTTTAAGGAGATTGTAATGGACACATTTGTGTTGATGGAGACGACGAATGTGTCGGATTATTTGCCATGGTGGAAGTGGGTGGGAGGGAGAGAGTTGGAGAAGAAAATGGTGGCGTTGAGGGGAAAAAGAGACGGGTTTATGCAAGGTTTGTTAGACGAGCACAAGAGGAAATTGAAGGTGGCGGTCGATGGTGGTCGCGTGGAGGCTGGAATGGAGGAGAAGAAGAAGAACAACTTGATTGAAGTTCTATTGGTATTGCAAGAAAAAGAACCTGAATACTACAAGGATGAAGTTATCAAAGGCTTAATGCAGGTAAATTAAGGTCTTTTAATATATAGCTAGTAACAAACATATTATGATTACAACCCTTAAATGGTCATGTTCAAGGCCAACGCAATCGTTTTAGTGCCTGAAACAGATTCTAAATTCGGGTTTTTCAATGTAAAAAAATAACATTTTTTACCTAGGATCACAACACATATTGGAATAGAATGATATAAATGAATTTGTCACTACTTCTAGAAGGCACAAATTTATAAACTTTTCAAAAAATAAAAATCTCATTAAGAGTTGCGTGAGTTGTGATCGGAGAGAGAATAATCAAATACGAATTTAGCATGTTCAAGGCCTACAAACTATTGAAAGAGTTGAATACGAATTGAGGCACTCAAGCTTTAGGGGTGTTTTTTTTTTTCGTAACAATCTAGCCGCCTTGGTTATCTAAATTAGTAAAACGTTGGTAGAAAAAATAAATAAATAAACAAAACACTGGATTGCATATATATGTAGGTACTACTATCAGCAGGAACCGATACATCAAGTGGAACAATGGAATGGATGTTATCCCTTTTGTTAAACAATCCAGAAGCTCTAAAGAAAGCGCAAGCCGAGATCGACAACTATGTTGGTGAAGATCGTCTAATTGATGAATCAGACATATCCAAACTTCCTTATCTAAGATGCATAATAAACGAGACTATGAGAATGTACCCTCCGGGTCCACTCGTGTTTCATGAGTCCTCAAAGGATTGTAAGGTGGGAGGGTACAATATCCCAAGTGGTACAATGCTTTTGATGAACTTATGGGCCATGCAAAATGACCCCAACAATTGGGAAGACCCAAAGATGTTTAACCCTGAGAGATTTGAAGGTTTGGATGGTTCAAGAGACGGGTATAAGCTAATGCCATTTGGGTCTGGAAGGAGGGGGTGTCCCGCGGAAAACTTGGCCATGCGCATGGTCGGGTTGACATTGGGTACACTTATTCAATGCTTCCAGTGGGAAAGAACGAGCGAAAAGATGATCGACATGACCGAAGGAAAGGGATTGACCATGCCAAAAGCTAAACCATTGATTGCTAAGTGTGAACCTCGTGGAAACATGGCCAAATTGCTATTTCAAATGTGAAAGAGAACACTAAATATCAAACAAAGCGAACACCGTTTGAGAACAAAGTGCCAACCTAGAGAGAGAGAGATAATAAGTTGAGAAACTGAAAAAGAACGATTGTGAAAGAGTATGTCATCATAGTGTATAGATATTTGTAATTTACTACATATTATTTGTTGCAGTGGTTGTATAGATCATCAATATATAAAACTATCAACATTATTACAAATTAGAATATGACGCAAGTTTCACACTCGTTCCAATCGCAGCTATTCACAGCCGTATCTCGCGGCTCGCAATGAACCAATTCTCCCAAAAACAACAAACGAACAACTATATTTTTTGAGAAACACACTCACGACTCTTTTCTTTTATTAAGTCAAAACCACCACACAATTACAAAACTCTTAATCCCTATTTATATACTAAACATTACGTCATTACTTGATCACCAAGCTACACATCTTAACAAAAAAAAATGACTCCCAACTAGATAAATATACCAACTAAAATTAACTAGACTTAACTGATAAGCATCACACTAGGGCAACGACCCTAGGAAGCAAGGTCCAATGGGTAGCAACCATTACGAGGTTCAAATGGCAAAGCCATGGGGTCGAGTTGAAAATTGGCTCTTATCTTTTTAACAATGTAAATTAAAATACGATAACTGTTTGATCGGTATATATTGAATAGCAAATAATACCAGGACGTCTATTGTATTTTCAGACATACTTGCAACACTCTGTTTTGATTTTAGGTTTGTGTTATATGTATAACAAAAATTATTATAATTGAAGTATGATACTAATATAAACTAAGAGTTCAATGTTATAATTTAATAACAATGCCTATAATAGTAATAGCAGCAATATTACTAATAACACTTAACTAAATAACTAATTGTCGATGATATATAGATCAAGTGGAGGAAACACTTGGGTTCTTCCTAGGAGATTCAAGTTCAATCCCTACTTGCATCAAATAATAGTGAGGTATTTAGTGCGCAATGATGGTGACAAACCCACCAAAGGGGGTTCGATCCTGACCGTCACCCGGATTTTAATCCGGTTGTTACTTTAGCAAGGCAATTCGTGTGAAGACAGTACCGTGTCCGGGGGAAGCCACCAAGGCCCATAATCCTGCACATGGCCTGATAGAACATCGTCGGGCTAGCCTTGACGGTTCAAAACAGACCGACAGAGTGACAATGGATCACTCGTAACGAAAGTCACCTTCCAAATACTAAATAACTAATTATAAATACTCAACAAAACATTCTTACATGACATCTAACAAAATTTAAGCAACAAAAACTAGAACCAATTAGAAACATTGAAGTCCCTTAGCTTGCTGAGATGTCTTTCCATGTCCTTTCTGCCCTTTTCCCATTCTTCCTGTGAACTATAGTCGTTGGATCATCTCTCTCCTCCTACAAATATATATATTATCATCTGGTTTAGACATGATCCAATACTCTTGAATCTAAAAAGAATTTATATACAAGACAAGATCATCACCGAGGGAATTATTTTGAATGATGTTGCGTTATCTCGAATAACCAGAAAATCGTTCTTTCGATCCCTGTTTCTTCCTTCAGGCACAGTCACCTGTAATACGCCGTGATAGAACATTCATAAACCAACTTTATTATTTTTAAATGTAATATCAACTAACAATTTTGAGCAAAGAAACAATTGTTTGTATGAAACAATGTGTTCAAATGGGAGTGATAACATATTTCATATATTTATTTGTACTAACCAAGACTTTTGCCCGAGTTATCGACTTTGTTTTTGAATCAATAACATAAATCTCTTCGAAGTCAAGCACAAAGTCGGGATCATTCAATCGTCGGTTCCTATAGTGCTTCGTCAAAAACACCTTCAACAAGAAGCAAAGATATTATGTTGTAACATAAGGAAGAAAGTGAATTAAAAGTACAGAATGAGCATAAAAGAGCAAAAAACATGTGCAGTTATCCCAGCACGACCTGACGACCGACCCGATCCATTTTGACCCATCACGTAAAGGTAGCAAGAAACAAGAGCCTTACACAGGCCACAAATTCCTACTAAGGTAGAAAATAGGTCAAAACAGGTGACCTTTTGCACCAGCTGTAACGTGTTAATTCACATCTGGTTGGGTTGACCAAAAACATTTTGTCCAAGATATTTAACTATTATAAAACTAATGGCGCATAAAAAATGATTACAAAAATTGTATTAATTCGATAAGAATAAAAAAAGTTTAGGAGGTTCTAACACACATTGCCGGACTTTCTACCAATCGGAAAATTTTCATTTAATTTGACTCATTACATTTTACGCTACCTATTATTTTATTTCACCCGTCTGACCCGTTAGACATAACCCTAATCAACACATTTACAAGTATATGATTCAAAATTGCCATCGATAACGCGTAAAATGATGATTGATGTGCCATCAAAAGATAATACGCACACAAAAGAAATTCAGCAAAACTATGTCAACAAGATAGTTAATTCATGTGTTTTTCATCCAAATCTTGAACTATATAATTATATGAACAAGAAAAATCATGGGTTCCTCACCTTCATAACTTCCCACTCGGATTTGTACATGGGATCCCGACGTGCATCAATTGGTGGTTCTGTGACGTTATAGGTACCCCAATCACTCTTTGCACATCTAATATACTGCAATTATAATTTTAATATCCGCTCGATTATAAAAGAAATTGGCAAACTTGTACTTTTAAATGCTAAAATGAATCATTTATATCCATAAAAACTAAAAGTAGAAAAATGAACCTTCTCAGGCATGGGCGCAAGAACTCGTGGAATCGCATAAATATCAGTATCTGGTTCAGTCACATACATCTGCAACACCAAACAAGAATGCTTTGGTAAAGTCTTCCATAAACACACAAAACAAATTTCAATTTGCATTACCAATTTGACACCCGCCCTTATGTATGATTTGCTAATCCATAACTTTTTATTAACTTGTGTCAACCTTGAAGTGAACATTTTGGTCAACCGAACCTCAAAATTCAATATACATCCAAATTGTTACTCTGTCTGAACTATCCAACAGCTTGGTTTTTTTTGTAACCATGAACCAATTACTGGAAAACTTACGGACCCCATAACGCCTTGCTAACCAATGAGATCAGATAAAACGCAGTTTGCACTTGGTAGGTGGCCTTCAAGAGGCTTAAACGTAGGAAACCAATGCTAGTTGGATTCGAACCTAAGATCTCAACTTAAAGGACTCAAACACCTATCACTGTGCCATGCCATCCCCTTGAAGGTATATCTTACACCTTGTTAAAAACAAGGCTCTAGACAATCAAGCATTCTTAATTTAACCTTGTTTCATGAACTGTGCCTAAAATAATCATGATACGGCTATTACAACTTTATGTAGAGTTGGCAAAATGGATCAAATTCAACTTATATTCTAAGGTTTAACACCACTAGTGATCCGCAACAGAACACGTGTTGTCATTTTCAAAAACACTTGCAAGGTAACAAATCCAATAACAGGATTCACCCAACACGATCAATACAAGTAAATATAAGCATTTCAATAACACCAGTGACACGATATGTTCACCATTATCACGGAAAAGAAACAATAAAACACAATTAAGAGCATAAAACAAATGATGTACTCCATATTCACTTGTAACATATTTGATTATCCATAAAAGTATGCAATTTGGTCATAAACATCTACACGCAACATATTAACCTTCTTACACATCTAAAATATAAAAATTAAAAATCAAAAAATCAGGGGTAGCATCCAAATTTAGTTATAAAAAATCAAAAATGCAACACAAATGCAGAATTAGAAAAAAAGAATACCTCTCTGAAATCATAAACATCATTATCGGGATCAGGCGGTTTGCGAATAAAGAAATCACAATCCATCAAACTAATCTTATGAAACTCATCCTCATTAATCCGATAATCCACCACCTGTTCAGAGTGCCACCCTTGCGTCGACACAAAGCTCTTACTATGCACCATTGTAATCCCTTCATCCCCACCACCAGCTGCTGCTGCTTCAATCTCCTCATACTCAACATCATAGTCCCTCTTATTATCCCCCTCATCCACCTCTTCCTCGTCCAGCTCATCATTGTCCGCTTCTCCACCGCCGTCAGGGTCGTCACCGCCGCCGTCTCCGTCGCCGCCGGCGTCACCGTCGTCGGAGAAGATTCTGAAGTCCCTGGGTTTGGATGGTTTTGGATACGGTTTGAGGGTTATGGAGGGGGTGATGAGGAGGTGGGTTCGGGTTGAGTGGAGTGAGGGGAGTGTGGAGAAGGTGCGTTGGTGTGGTGGGAGTGAGAGGAAGAAGAGGGAGGTGGTCATGGACATGGTGGTGGTAGTAGTGGTGGTTTCAGGGTTTAAGATAAGGTTTTTGGGAGTTTGGACTCAGGTGGAGTAGTGGTGAAACTGTAAATAGTTTTATAATAAGGAACACTATATTATTATTATTTTTTAACACCCAACTAAACAACGACGGGTACTTCGTACACGGCCCCTCACTGGTAAAGACAAGGGCATAGCCCGGCCCACCCCGGAAGCACGAAGCCCCTAGCCCGCCCAACAGCCCGCTTTCAGGGAAAACCCGACCCACATACCCGCCCCAAGGCATGACAGTAGTGAACCGGTAAAACCTGGCGAGATCAGGACTCGAACTCATGACCATAGGCCATGAGTCATCCATCATTTCTCATTATGTCCTTCGTGGGAATCGAACCTGAGACCTCCAAGAGAGATCTCGGGTCCATTCACCAACTGAGCTCTTTTATTTCTAAAATAGTTTACTTGTTAAGACTAAAGATCTTGTACAAAGTGTTTTTTTGGTAAGAAGTGTGAGAATCAAATGAGGGTATTTTTTTATTTTTTTTTCGAATTTTTTTTCCCATATTGTTAAACATGTATTATAGTATTGAAAACTAAAAAAAATAAAAAAATAAAAAAATTTTGTTGTAGAGTAATTACGTGTAGAGTAATTACATAATTACTCTAGTGTAAACTAATGTATTTACTTTAATGACGTAATCACACTAAAAAAAAATTTTGTATTATTTATCTAGAAAGTATGTTTAAGCACATGAAAAAAAATCTAAAAAATAAAATAAAATTTTTTTACCCCCTTTGATTCTCACAGTTCTTACCAAAAAAACACTTTGTATTTGATTTTTACTCTACTTGGTTAATAAAAAAGACACAGCCAATAAGATAGTGATGGGTGGTTAGGGAAAGACTTGGTATTCCTTATCACTAATGTTCAATTCTCACTCTCCTTATTATTTTCTGCGGCATCCATGTGAAGAGCAAATACGGGTGGCGCCGGTTCGACTCGAATGGGAGGTGAAGTTTTACCGATTATTCCACGTTGTGCCTTATGTTGTGTTCCAGAGATTGACTTAAGGGGGATAAGAGAGGATCTCCCTCCTCTTCCTTTCTCTCCAATTCCCTCCAAATCGGAAAGATTGAAAATCACCCCAAAAACCTCTGTATTATCACTCTCACTCCCTCCCTTCCCCTCCTACAAAAAACTCTGGAACACATTTTTCCCCGCTTCCTTCTTAATCATTTCTCTTCCTCCCTTAAATGAAACTCTAGAACACAGCGTTAAGGCAGGTGGAAGTCGGGTTTCTGTACATCTGGGAGAGCCAAGGAGCTGGCGGTGGTCGAGTAGTCAACGTTGATCACAGGGCCCGATGTCATAGTAGTTGACACGTCGTTCCTGGTCGTTTAAAAAATAAATAAAAAAAGACACAATTTTAAATATGTTTCTTTAAAACTTGAATGGTATTATATTAAAAAATAATAAAAAAGCCCTTATATTATCAAATATAATTTTTTTTTAAATAGAACTTAATTAAAAACGGACCCACCCGGAGACCGGGAAGCTAACCAGGGGTTACACAATTACAAAATTACACCAATTTGCCCAAGACACAGTTTTAACTTTGACATATTCTTGATCCGGAGGTACACAATTGATTTAAGCTCTCCGAAGATATCCATAATATGCGATTTTTTACTCGAGAATCTCGTATCATTCCTAGCTTTCTAGAGACACCAGCACCCAGTTATAATTATCCCGTACACGATGTTTTTAATCGGATCCTTCAACCTCATATGCTCTTGTATATCCAACAAATCATGAAAAGAGAAGGCAAAAATACTAGGAATACGACACCACTTACTGATAAGATGCCATAAGCTCGCCGAAAAATAACAACTAATGAATAAGTGTTCAATAGTTTCTTCACTTTTGCCACATAAAGAGCACCTAGTATCCTCAACGTTGACATTTTTGTGAGTCAACGCACGACTGTAGTAGGCAGTGTTTCCAAAGCCAATCTCTTGGCAAAACCATTACACTTAATAAGGAGCCATTTACATCATTTAAAGCTGAAAGGAGAGCCAATGTATGACCCATTAACCAGGAGTTTTTTGACCGACGTGACGCTGAATTCGCCATCCGCCTCCCACACCTAATTCCATCCATCACGTTTTTCCAGAAGAAGAGATCGTATTTAACCAACCAATAAGACTCGACAATTCCTGATTCTGAACTTCTGTAACTGGAATTCTCTTCCATTTCCAAGCAAAATTCCAGCAGTTTCCTTCCAAAATGACCATATCTCCTATTTTGCATTTTTTTTTATTTTTTTCCAATAGAAATAAGTTAGGAAAGGTGTCTTTTAATGGATCATCCGCTAGCCATGTATCTAACCAGAAAGAAATACCTGAGTCATCACCAAAATACCTTTGAAAAATTTTCGAATTGGTATGTCACCAATGAGAGTCCTAGCCAAAGTTTTCACGATATTACTCAAAACTCCAGATAAGTTTTTCCTTGACGGAATAAAATCCCAACTACATCTAGTAGCATGAATCTCTTCTATAACATTCCTCCACATATTACCCGTTTTGACCTTATACCTCCACCCCTATTTGATAAGTAAAGCAACTTTAGTATCCTTGAGTTTAGATCCCTAAGTAAAGCAACGTTAGTATCCTCGAGCCCACCCTTCGATTTCGGAATACAAACCCGATCCATGCTACCAAGTGAATCTTATTGTAGTCCGAAGACCCACTCCAAAGAAATCTTTTAATCAAAGATTCAAGGTCACTTATAACCTTACAAGGTGCCTTATACAAAGAAAAATAATACGACAGAAGGCTCTCTAAAACGGATTTGATAAGAGTTAACCTACCTCCAATGGAAAGAGTGTTGGCCTTCCAAGATGAAAGCCGAGATTCAAAAATATCATACACTGGTTACCAATTTCCAATTCGGTTCATATTTGTGCCCACCATGAGTCCCAAATATTTAAAAGGAAGAACTCCTGCTCTACACCCAATAGGTTTTGCTTCGCTTTCAACTTTACTTTGGTCAACTCCAATACCAAAGAGATTGATTTTTTCTAAATTGATCTTCAGACTTGAGCAAATAAAAAATACCCGAAGGATACGAATCACATTCAGAATATTATCATGAGACCAATCTCCCATTACAATTGCGTCATCCGCATAAAACAAGTGACAGAAATAATGATCTTCTTTTGACAGTCGGGGTGCCTTTCAAAATACCAATGTCACAAGCTTTAGATAACATACAAGAAAACCTTCCATCGCTATGATAAAAAGAAAAGGCGAGATAGCTAGATCTTCTTGCCTGGGGCCTTTATCACATTGAAGCTCAAAAGTTGGCGAGCCATTAACCAACACCGAAGATCTCGCAGAAGACATAACTCCCATAATCCAATCACACCATAAAGATGGAAACCCCGTCTAAAGAAAAATGTCAACCAGAAAGTTTCAACTGACATTGTCAAAGGCCTTCTCAAAATCAGTTTTTATTAACCCACAAAATCACTTCATTTACTACTAGCGGACCATCAAGAATAAACTTCCCTTTAATAAAGGCTAACTGAGAATCCGAAATAACAGTATTGATCACCTTTTTAAGACGATTAGCCAGCACCATAGAGATTATCTTACTAATTATCCCAACAAGGCCAATCGGCCGATAGTGATTGAGATCCACTGAGTCATTTACGTTAGGAATAAGAGCAATAAAGGACGACCCACTGCAATACGTCTTGACTGCTTCGCTGACTAGTGGTTTACTTCTTGTGGTATATACCAATCATCGACATTCCCGTTTATATGCTTCCATTTTAAGCTAATTTGCTTGAAAATGTTTCGGGGGGGGTTTCTTCAGCAACTTCATTTATGTGTTGTGTGTCGTGTTTTCTTTGTCATCACCCAATTCATCAATGCTTGGATTTGGGTTGGTGATACAATGGATCCATCTATAAGGTTGATCACTGATCAGGGTAAACTAACCCGTACGTTTGTTGTATCAAATATTGTAAGAATATTGATGGAATTGAGATTGATTTTGTACATGGTGATCGAACTGTTGAAACAAGTATGCGTAAAAATGAAGTTGATTTAGCAGGGGATGGGATTGATCTTTGCGAGTGTTTCAACTTGAAACGATTTTTATTAGCATTGCGTGGGATGGAATCCACTGAAATTGGAGATTTGAAAGAAACTACAACTTATTTTAGAGAGATTCACAACTTCTTAGAGAGATGGGTGTGAAAAAAATTGAGTTAGTATATACAAAGATTATAGATAATTAATAGATTAACTTCTCATCCATGTATATGATAGGAGGGGAGGGTTAATACTGCAAAAACAACACGCACCTGCCGTATGATTTTCCCAATTACACAACCATAATCCACCTATCTTTGACATTTATTTCTACTCGTAGCGTACAACCAGGCCGATATATTTTAAGTTGTGTCAACTGTGAGTATCCTCTTATCAGACGTCTCTCCTGCAGCAAGTTTCCCGCCATACTTTTTAGTCTTACTATTGTTGGTGCTGCTACTACTACCAGAGCTATTTTTCACAACTGCTCGTTGCAATATACGAACAGGGATCCCACCCATATCAAAATCCTCCTTCAAAGATCTTGTTAAGAACCTCAAGTCTGTGTCTGAAAGTCTCGTCTTTTCCGCTAACAAAGGCCACAAAAGTGGGCGGTCGGGCTTTGACTTGTGTGAAATACTTCACCTTGGGCTGAGCTGCTGAATCCTTCCAAGAATGTCTACTCATTACCTGAAACAATTTTTACAAGCCAACTCAGACCTTTTCTTATTGTCCATAACAAGCCAGATATAGAAAACTAGTTAGTAATGACTAATGAAAAGGGTCAAAGGGTCAAGAGTAGCTTAATGGGTATTAAAATGCTTACAGTATCCTATATCATTTCGTAGAAATGATATTATTATTAGTAATTATTTGCTAATTATAAGGAAATGATACGTGCACTTGATAACATGGATCTTCTGTGCAACAGAAGCACACCAAACGAGTAAGAACCTAACCATTAAATATTAGAACGAAATATAGAAGAATTTTCCTTTAGGTGGATATTTACAGAGCGCAGCAGAAGAATATGAACAAAAATTGTTGGCGAGTCGACCCAGCCCAACCGCATAACTACCTGGCCAGTTTTGACCCAGAGATAAAAATATTGGCTCATTACCCACCTATTTTGCCACCTCTAGGTATGACCTCACTGCACGATAGAAGTCATCAAGAAACACTATCTCTGGTTTTTTTACATCATGGGTTTAGGGTCTAGGTTTAGCATGTACTAAAACCATATATTAATAGATCTAGTAGTAGTACTAATAATAACAATAATAATTATAGGGACCACAATAACCTTGCGTAGCCAACGGTTAAGGCGAGCAGTTGATAACCTCAAACACCACTTTTTGTATGTTTCAGTGACCTGCTGCATTACGTCTATTCGCCTTTCCCTTCTAAAGCTGAAACAAAGATAATTGGTATCCCTGTCACCTGTCAACAATAATACATATTTGTTAACCTAGGATACATGCACTACAAAAAATTCGGGAGTAAAATGAAAAATGATATAACTTTGTCCCAGATTTATGATTTATCCATTTTCTTAGTGGTGCAGTTTAGATTTATTTACTCCTGGGTAATGCATGTCAATTTTGTTGAAAGAAACAACTCATTTTGCTCAAGAACTCAATTGGTAAAATATAAAAACTGTATATTTGTAATCATATTTGACTTTCACCCTGTTATCCACCCTCTCAACCAGTCCATTTTGGAGCATCCACTCTGCAAATACCAACTTACCTGGGGGATGATCATTTGAATTTCTTCAGGGACGGCTTTAACAACCCGATCATATAATCTTTCTTCAAGAAGATCCATTTTATTCACAATCACAACCAAACCCCGCCCTTCTTCTATAGCTCGTCTTGCTATCACTACTTCATCATGTGTCAAGCTTTTTCTAGCTTTTGAAACTAGTTTTCACAAGAATAGCATTAGGAATATTGCGAATTTCATATAATGTTTTAGCATAATGAATAAAATTGAAAGGATATGAGAAACAATTTCACACAATACTATGTAAAAAGCATAATCCAAAGAAGTTGAAGTAAATTAAAAGACAGGGTCATTGGTTTGTGAATCATTTACTTGCCAATTTTGATCCATTTACCTATCAATGCCTCAATGGGTTGATATGAGTTGCAAGTAGAAACGATTTAGAAAAGGTGAATACGTTAAACGAGTTGAAGTACCCCATATTCTTTTTTTATTGCATACAACAATACACATCAAAACTGTTTTATTTACAGATCTAGATTATAATTGTTATAATACTGTTTATATAATCCCAAGTAATGCATAATTATCTATTGAAAAAAAATAGTTTTAACCAACCTCTTGACCATCAAGGACTAAAGCAACAACATGAGCCCTCATCAGGTTTTTCCTAGACTGAACAATGCTCAAAGACGATGCTCCTTTCTCTGACTTTGTCCTATGTAAACCAACCTGCTGTATCTACCTAAAAAATAACCAATTTGGAATTTATTAATTAAAAAATAACAGATCATGGAGATAATATTATGTCAATTTCACCAACTTAAGAAATTTAAGTTACCATGTATATCGTTCTTTCTTCAAATTTAAACTCAACTCTGACCGAGTCTCTTGTTAAGCCTGCCTCTGGGCCAACCAAAACACGCTCTTCCTGCAGAATTGCATTCAACAAGGTTGACTTGCCAACATTAGGCCGGCCCACAAATGCTAACTGCAGTGGTAGCTTTGACTCCTCTTGCACACAAGACTCACACTCTTCATTAGTTTCATCAGCACATTCATCGATAGTTTCATCAGCACATTCTGAGTTGCCCACTAAGTAAAAGAAAATATATCAATCAACCTTGCTATAATTATGTTCATC
>JAUTDX010004644.1:0-37559 GCA_030844895.1 Ambrosia x helenae
CTTACAAGTCCTCGTGTCCATTATTAATTGAGTTTCTTTGATTAAAAATGCTTGTAATAGTTGTATTTATAAATGTTGAACGCAAAATGTTTTTATAGTGTCAAAGACCATGCGACTTGTTTTTGTTTTATAAATGTTAAACTTTGGACTTGTTATGTTGGATGGGATAGTAAACTAATAGGATAAAACACATAGTCCTAAGAACATTATTGATAAGTTAATTTAAAAAAAAAAAAGTGCACCCTATGGAGCCATATGGATAACAAAGACTAAATATTTATACAAGTTATAACTTGTATAAATGTTTATTTATGAATTTGATAGGATATACATGTCATGTCGATCACCCTTCTCTTGCTTATAGAAAACCCGGTGGGGGCGTATTTCAAAAGTGAAAATTATTTATTAGACGACATAATAATACAAGTAATGTTGGGATAGCTTTGATAGGACAACACTAGAGCTGTCACAAGGGTAAAGAAGAATTTCCATGTAGCCATTTCAATCATGAGCTACTGGACATGCAACATGCTCAGCTATGTAGTTATGTACTTGATGATAAACCGTGCATATCATATTGTGGTTTTAAATAATCAAACTAAAGGACCTATGGTAGGTGAAAGAAAAAACATCGACCCTCTATAGAAACCTGACCTTCAAGGCGTACGCATTGAAAGTGGTCATCTACCCTGCCTAGGCTGAACAAAAACTTAATTTTGGTGTCTTGTTTGATCATTGAACTTAAAATTTTTATTGGAAATCCTAAAAAATAGGTTATTATTAAATACTCTTATAGTATAAAAACCGAAGTGGTTTATATAATATTATGAACATGAGATACTGTTGTACGAGAACTTTAATGATATTTGAGAACCGAGAGATCCACTATAAACTAATGAAGTTTTCTTCAATTAAAAATTTAGTATTGTGAAAGAAAGAAGTTATATGTAGCTTGGGGAACTACACATAGTGTTGTTGTTTTTTTTTTTTTTGCAAAACCAACCCTTTTGTTAAAAAACTGAAAATTAATTTTGATGGATTGATAGTTGCTCTCGCGGTTTTTCTCATAACTTTGTGGTTTATATCCATGGAACCACACTTTTCTTGAATAAAACATTTTCATACAAGTTTATTCTTTTGAAGATGTTTGTTCGAACTTTGACAATGACATTAACATAGACAAAAACATACCCAATGAATTTAAGTATGTTGCCGTGCATATCATCTTTGATGGGGAGACAGTGAGAAGGTTCCAAAAGGGGGATCCATCTTTCTTGTAGTTGAGGAGCCGCCACAGTATGTCGTACCCTTTTGCAACACATCCCTGATTTTAGCGACGTCTTCTGGGTTTGTGTCTGCACCCTGTAGGAACCGGCTACAACCCAACCGAAATCAAACAACATCTTTAATCGTTTTTCATTGAAAAAAAAATCATATTACACATTTGAAACCCATTACCAATTACTAAAGTATTTTATGTTTTTCTTTCCAAGATATGATTATTGGGTTTAAAGTATAAGAGTCCGCTTTAGTTTTACTGACTCAGGCCCAAAACGTTTCGATATTTGTCACAGTCAACGCCCTAGTGCTAACAATGATGCATGTGAATTGTACTTGTCAAGTTTAACAATACAATAAATAAACAATTACAAAGGTAGAGAAGCCATACCAATTTCTACCGATTACTTCTTTAGAAGTATAACGGTCATCTTGAAGAAACCTGCACTTGCGTACAAAATCGGATAGTCCGGTTTTGTGGCATCTGAAACCACGAATGTTTGTTGAAATGTCGACAATGCATCCTTCAAGTCCTCCGATACTCTTAGGAATCCTCTTTCGTTACCTACATCATCATATCATATCGCTAAAATTACCAATTTAGGTTTGAAGGTATTGTTACTAGATACAATATATATTAGTTAGAGTACGTAAATTTTAAATTAAAAGTAAACACGATAGAGTACTAAAACTTTGCTAATACACGATAAACTAAAATTTTTAATCATCTTTACCATAATTAAAATTAACTTATATGTTTTCATAAAAATAATTGTATTATATATTCACCGTATTCCGGTATTAATATAGTTGATTAATAATAAGAGGGTCTGTGGCAAAGCTTGACCCGAAACTTCGAGGGATCGGAAGTCACCGACGGGTCGGACGGGGGGTCGAAAACCAGTTTCGTGGGGTCGAAAACATATATACCAAAAAATTTCTATACAAATACTATATAAACGGAATTTTGAGCGAAAAATTCGGGGGAAGGGGGTCGGCCGCCCTCCTCGCCCCTAAAGAGCTACGCCCATGAAGAGGGTGTTTGGGATTGATTTTTCAAAATAGCTTCTGCGTTTTAAAAAAACGGGTGGAGCTGCTTTTAGCTTATTGCGTTTTTGTAGCCTAAAAATCCATTTCAAAACTCAATCCCAAACACTCAAAACTGATTATTTGCGTTTTCAAAACACAATAATTTAAAAATCCATTTCAAAACGCAATCCCAAACACCCCCTCAATAACAGGTTACAGCTTTTTTGGTATTACAAATGATAAATTACCTAATCCATTATCTGATATATCACTAGAACTCTGCACCGAGGTACCCGAATCTCTCTGATTGAACCCGGTTTAGCATCCGGATCCTCGCCCGAGCTTCGAACTTTAACCCCCTGCGGTTTACCGGTCTCCGCATCTTTTTCAAGAACTAGCCCCCACTCGGCTCGCTCTTTGCTCAGCTGCGCCATTGGCGACGGTGGTGCCACCACAGCCGACGTTGAACCAAGCGCAAAACGGTGGGTTAGGATCTTTAAGGGCCATCCATGACTTGATCTCATCGTCCGGCAGTCTGCTGGAGTGTGATTTGGAGATGGAAACGTTAGCATTGGCATCGGTGGCTAATGGTGGTGGTTCGGGTGACTCCGCCCAGCTCCGCCACGTGGGTTGTGACCGGATCGAGTCGGTGTTGTCGTTGGTTGATGGGTTGAATACTTCAAGTGAGTCAGGACGTCCCTCTGAGGTGGTTTGGACAATGGTGATGGCTTTGACTCCATGTTATCTACATGCATGCAAAAGTTGAATGTAAGAACTCAAAATCAAGTATATTTTAGGTTTTAAGATCATATATGAATATATAATGGTGTAGCACGAAGTGAGAAATTAAGATTTTGGGCAATTTTGTCATTTCATGTATCACAGATATGATCGAGAGCAATGTTTTCAGAACCAGACTAAATAGCAAATTGATTGCTTTATCGGTATATATATTGGTCAGGTTGTGAAACTGTAAGTCATTATTATCATACTCAGTTAATCCCATCAATAGCAAAGCTATAATAGGGTTGGACTCTTTTCTATACAAAGGTAAATTATGTTACTAAATGCACCATCGATCTCTCTTTCTCTCCCTCTCACACACACAGAGGGATGAGCTACGTTTAGCCCATTGGCGGATCTTCAGTGGGACCAGACGAGGCCCCGGCCCGCCTAACTTTTTCGCTTCATAGTGTAAATTATACTGAAAAATTTTCGAAAATAAATATATGTATTTAGTTTGGCCATACCAGATTGAGTCCGGCCTTACCAGGTTCTTCGTTCAAGCTCCGCCGTTGGTTTAGCCGGACCAAAGTTAAAAGCTTTTTTTAAAAAGACGGTAACATATGAGTAGATAACTTATAGATACAAATGTTTTATATTTTTTTTATATACCTTATATGGTTTTGTTGTGAAAAGGCCTCGGCTTGCTAAAAGAACTGAAGAAAAAAAAATCCAACGACACGCAATTTACAACATCAATAAAATGGCAGCATGCAGTTCTAATCTAAAACCTTTAAAAAGTATTTGAAATTAAAAAAAAATCTGAAAACAAATGCTACTATTATTTGTGTCGGAGAAAGTTGCTATGAGCCATGTGTGTGCAAGGCAATGAGAATGCGATGTGAATATATTTGTGTCGGATAAAGTTCCTAAATATATACATCAACATTTATTTGTTGGATATATTTTATTAGAAAAACACACATTAGAAAATTTTACGGGAAAATAGATATTTCCACATTAGATATATATCCGCCTGTATGTGTGTACGTGTATGTGTATGTGTATGTGATAACAAATAACCTCATGTGTGAACAAATTGTTGATCTAAGTATCGTATATAGTGTGTTAGTTTATAAACATTTTGCTTATTAAATATTTTCAAAAAGATAATGAAAATTATGGTAGTAAAGTATATAGGAACACTACGAGAGTTTTTTTCAATACAAATAGATATAAATCTTGGAATTGAGATGATTATACATTATTCAGAGCAAATCCAATAGACAAAGGACTCTTGTGAAGAAAGAAAACTCCGACAAACAAGTTGCAAATAAATTTGAATTAAATGGGGTTAATAAAAATTAACCTATTTTCTTTTTTTTCTTTAGCAATTATCTAAATGCAACTTGAGACTTCTTTAAACAAGTGCATTTATTTCAATAATTGACTATTAATAAAATTCAAGTACAAGTTTTACATTCAGATGTCCTGAGTACCTAGCTCAATTAGTTGATGGACATCGCAATGAAGAGTTTGAATGGATTTTACCCGGGTTCGACTCCAAGCGGAGGCGAGATTTTTCCCATTCAACGGGTTTCCCGCGCATCTGGGGTGGTACGGTGCCGGAAACATCCCGATATGGGGAATTTGGCTAGTACCCAAGCTTGGAGAGTCGGTTTAGCCATTAAGTAAAAAGTTTTACATTCAGAAGTAATTAACACGATCCAAAAATAGTTCACAACTTCACATAAAAAGATTGATACACAAGCAAATAGAGCTCATTATATATGCAAAAGATAACATGGACATGGAAAGAAAAAGAATTTGTGTTTACTATGTCACAAGACATTCGATTTCACGTGTTTGGGTATCTTTAGATATTCATGACGTATGTAGTAGTACATTGTGACATGTATATTTGAAAATAATATATTGCAAACAAAATGAGAATAAACCCTAATGTGATAGCAAAGAAAGCCATTTACCTTCTTCTTCTTCTTCTTTTTTTTTTTAAAAAAAAAACTTTGAGTACTAACCTTTTTCTTGAGTAGTCAATTTACTTCAGGTGGTATATATGGTCACTGGAAAGAGTTATATAACGTAGAAAAGGAAGAGAGAGATGACAGAAAATAAAATGGTAGCATAGCCCATACCCATGCCCATGACATACAAATTAACATGCTTCCTACACCATGACCAATATATCCCCATAATCAATCACAATTATCTTCTAGTATAAAATTATCAATTATTGTATGCATGTCCAATATCAATTGTCACCGGTGTAAAGGTGAAATGTATGTTAAGTGTCTTTTAAGTTCTCGTTATCTTGCATAAAGTATTTCAGGTATATAATATTTAGTGTCGGGTGTTGCATGTATATTTGTTCGAAGTTCAAGGGAACTGAATATGCAATCAACACCCCGAGTGTGAATTGTTGCATCTTCCCAAATTAACACAATTCAACTCAACTATACATTTGCCATTTCATCTTGTATTTCATTTGTAGTTATTCCTTACGTGATAGACTGGAGTTCTATTAAGGTGTTGTTTCATCCAAATATGTTTCTTTTGAAGGTGTCGAGGACATTGATTTATTTTTCACTCCTAGGTGAATATGTTGATAGATTTTGCTACTTTTAAATGGTTGGCTTGTTCAATGAATGGACTAAAACTCATATATTTTTTTTTGAACGGCCAATGGTACACACCCATAACGAAGCCCCACACCCTTCAGATCTGGTCCCCCCCCCCTCAAAGTCTAGCCCCTCATTTCAGAATAACCCTCATTGATCACACTTTTTGACTAGTTCATTTCACATCACAAGCAATATGAAGAGTTTATATAGTGTGATCATAATGTTTGCAATAACTTTTAAAATGAAAAATAAAAAGAGTTAATAGCCAAAATCGTCCCTGAGGTTTGGTCACTTTTGTCACTTCAGTCCAAAACCCAAACCTTTTAAATCTGGGTCCGTAGGCTTTTGATTTTTTTGCTACATTCGTCCTGACACTAACCCAGTTAACTTATCTCGTTAACTGTGGGGGCATTTTTGACTTTTTGCCTACAAATCGAGGGCATTTTAGACATTTTGTATTTAAAGGCTAAATAAATACAAGAAAAAAAATAAAAACAAAAACCTTTACCTAAGGGAGAGAGATAGCAGAGAGGAGAGAGAAAGAGAGAGCAGAAAAGGAGCAGAGATGCGAGGATAACCGGAGAAGATCGGAGCAGAGATGCGAGGATAACGGAGAAGACGATGACAGGTGGTGGGTTCCAATCGGTCCTGAGGTGTTCTCAAGGTAAAACCCCTTTCTACTACAATAATAGGGTAGCGGTGGTGGTGATTGAACCCGAAGATTATTGGGGGTGAAGGGACACGATGGGCAGAAGGCTCGGTGGGTGTGGGTGTTTGGACTCGGTGGTTCAGTGGTGTGTGATGGTGGGAGTTCAGGGGCTCGAGTCTGTTTGGATTCGGTGTGTGTGGGTCTGTTTGGACTCGGTGGTTCAGTGGTGTGTGTGATGGTGGGAGTTCAGGGGATCGGGTCTGTTTGGATTCGTGATGGTGGTCAGAAGATTGGAGGCTATGGTGGTGGTGGTGGTGGTGGTGGTGGTTGTGGTGTGTGATGGTGGGAGGTTTAGAGTAGAAGAAGGTGGGGGAGGTGGGTCCCACTTATTAAGTAAAATATTAAAAAAATAAAAGGGTAGGCAAAAAGTCAGAAATACCCCCCAACTTAACGTTAATATTTAATTGGGTTAGTATCAGGGACGAATGTGGCAAAAAATAAAAAGCCTACGGACTCAGATTTAAAAGGTTTTGGGTTTTGGACTAAAGTGACAAAAGTGACCAAACCTCTTGGACGATTTTGGCTATTAACTCAAAATAAAACAAAAATGTATAATTAGTCTATTAATTAAAACAAAACAGAGTTTATCAAAGTTCATGAATCAAATTACTCATTCAAACTAGTGATGATCAAAAACAACCCGGCCCATAGGTGCGTTCTCGCTCATTGAACACATTCAAATGTTTTGCTAAAAGAAATTAACCTTTTATTTAACACATAATTTTAAAAAAAAGTATTGTTTAATCGCAGATAACAATTTTTTTTCTCTCCATGGACCACCGCCGCCGGAGGGTCCCCATACCGGAAAATATCCAACGTCGCATTACAAAGATTTTCGTAACCAATTTACCAGAGGGATGTAGTGGGACAGATCTGGCAACACTAGTTCGTCCGCATGGGCAGATCTTCGATCTGTATATAGCGAGAAAAGGGGATAAGGGAGGTAACCGCTTTGGCTTTTTGTCGATGCTGGATGTTAAAGACAAGGATGAACTTTTGAAGAACCTTCGTGGTACTCGATTGGGGGGAGTGTAAACTTTGGTTCAACATCGCGCGTTTCCTGCTAGAAGATGGTGAGATCAACACAGGTGGATGTAGCCAAGGACCAGTTTTTGAACGACAAAACGAAGAACAAGGAAGGTGAAAGTTACAGTATGGCACATAATGGAGGAACTGGCACAGGTTCTCGATCCTTTAGAGACTTGCTCGCTGGCAAATCCATTAATATTGATGATAATGTCAATGTGTTCTCCATGGTGCATGAAAGAGCTCTAGTTGCTAGAATAGTGGATGTGGATGCTTTGAAGAATATTTACGTCATTTTGAAATCCGTTTGTCCCGGCCATGGCATGGTTCAGTACCTTGGAGGTCTGGATGTGTTGGTGACCTTTGAGGACACTGTATCGGCTC
Organism: Ambrosia x helenae; assembly: GCA_030844895.1. Taxonomy (NCBI): domain Eukaryota; kingdom Viridiplantae; phylum Streptophyta; class Magnoliopsida; order Asterales; family Asteraceae; genus Ambrosia; species Ambrosia x helenae. The sequence continues at coordinate 7,792 of JAUTDX010004644.1, forward strand.
TGGCGTTTCGGGATGTTGCCATTTCATTGAAGAACAGTTTTTCGGATATTATCGTTTGGAAGGGACAAAGCTTGAGTTTTGAAAGACTGGCGTGGATTAAGGTACAGGGTGTTCCCTTGCACCTTCTCTCCAACCATGTTATTGATACGATTGGTAATTCTGTTGGTTAGATCGTCCACAAAGGTAATGTGTCGGAATCGGATCGTGATCTGTCGTTTGCTTATGTGGCGTTATTGTCGGAGATGGGAAGAGGATATCCGAGGATATCACTCTAAACTGGAAAAATCGGAAATTTCGGGTGTTGGTGACGGAGGAGCTAGGTGATTGGGTCCCCGATTTCATTAAGGTTGACGACGCGCCGGAAGTGATTGACTCGGAGGATGACGATATGGCGGAGGATGACGAGGGGGTCGTCGGACTAAGAGGAGCCTGCTGCTGGTAGGCTGGAAAAGTCGTCGGACGTCATTAATGAGGAGGTTTTGAATAAAATGGAAACAGTCAATAATGCATTAAATGACATTGATATTCCCCAATCATTGCCATTTAAGGAGAATGATTCAAATGTGTCCAAGGTTCTAGAAGGTTTTATTCCTGCAGCAGATTTCGATTTTGATAAATCTTGTGGAGTTTTACATAATAGTCCCTCTACTTCGAATATTGTCGAGAGAAAAAAGTGCAAAAAACTGAAGTGGGCCGGTCCAGTCTATTCTACACTAGCAGTAACGAAAGTTTGAAGGTCACCAAAACGCCCAAAAATGATGATGATATGTTTGGGCTAAACTCTCTTTTGGGCCTTAATGATAATGACCAGCCTATTGTTGTTTCTGACAGTCGAGTTAATCAGGTCCCATCGAATGATTCTGATAATAGAGATTCACCTATCGATCTTAACAGTCAACCGACGCAGCAGCATGTGGAGGATGAGAATGAAGGTTCGGAGGTCGATGCTATCGCTATGGCTGCTGAAATTGAAGCAACAAAATCGTTGGGGGAAAAGTTAGGTGTTAATCTTAACGATCGTGAAAGTTTGATTCAGCAATCGGTGCTTCAAGAAGGTTTACAATCTGGTAAGATATGAACCTTTTGTCGATTAATATCCGTGGGATTGGGTCTCGGGGCAAACCGGGATGGATTAACAGATTGAAGAAGGAGCATGGAGTTTCTTTTATTGGGATCCAGGAAACTATGTGTTGCAACATTCCTATGGGCTTGGTTTCTAAGTATTAGGGCGGTTTGGGTTTCGAGTTCGAAAGTGTTGATTCAGAAGGTAACTTGGGTGGCCTGTTAAGCATATGGGATCCAAAATTTTTGGTTAAGGATACGGTTTTGAAAGACTCGCACTTCCTTGTTGTTTCGGGATTTCTTGCAGATGGGAAGACTCGTATTTAATATCATGAATGTTTATGCTCCTCATAACAATGTCGATAAAAGGACCCTTTGGGAGAAAATTATTCACGTTATTCATTCGGGGCAAGGGTGGTGGATTTTATTTGGTGATTTCAATGCTGTCAGGGATCCGGGGGAAAGACAAAACTCGGTTTTTGATCCTATTTGTGCTAGGGATTTTAACGATTTTGTGGATGAAGCCGGCCTCGGGGAATTTGATCTTAAAGGTATGAAGTTTACATACTTGGTTAACAGGCGTGGTGTTTGTAAACTTAGCAGAATAGACAGGGTGTTTGTATGCGATAATATTTTTAACAAGTGGTCTAATGCTCATGTAAGAGCTCTTAGTAGAGAGCGTTCAGATCATGCTCCATTACTCCTATCTTTACTTGACACTAACTTCGGGCCGAAACCATTTCGATGGTTTTGACTCGTGATTAGAGAGACCGGGTTGCTTGGAGGTGGTTAATTCAGTTTTGAGTGGCTGGGGTTTCGGCTGGGCCTCCCGATTTGAACTTGATTAGAAAACTTAAAGTGCTGAAAAACAAGCTTACGGTCTGGAATAAAGAAAGCAGGTCAAAAGAAAATGAAGAGGAGTCGAACCTTAAGCAAGAGAAGGAGGAATTAGAGATTATTATGGAACAAAAAGAGCTTGAGGAGTCTGAATTATGGGTTTGGTCGGAGTGTGCGAAGTCTCTTCAAGAGATTGATATATTGAGATCGAAGGATTTAAAACAAAAATCACGGATTAAATGGGTTGCCCTTGGTGATGAAAATTCGAGGTTTTTTCATAATATTGTTAAAGGCAGACAAGCGAGAAATGCTATCCGGGTCTTGATGTGAGTGGCGAATGGATATCCAAACCGGCCTTGGTTAAAAGAGATTCGGCCCAACTGTTCTTGTACGGGTTTGAAGCGGCTTACGGATCAAGAGGGTTCGCTTTTGATCGATGTGTTTTCCAAACAAGAGATAAAAGAAGCGGTGTTCGATTGCGGTTCTAATAAGGCCCCCAGCCCATACGGGTTCAATTTTCGTTTTATTAAAAGATTTTGGGATGTTCTGGAAGATGATTTCTTTAATATTATGAAGGCTTTTCATGAAACAGGGACTATAAGCTCGGGGTGTGGTGCGGCTTTCATTACTTTGATTCCTAAGGTAAAATCTCCTTTGGGTCTCAAAGACTATAGACCCACTACTCTCATTGGGTTAATTAGTAAGGTGATTTCTAAAATTCTTACTAATCGGCTCAAGAAAGTTTTGGGGAAGGTGATCTCGGAGTCTCGATCGGCATTCCTTTCTAGTCGTTTTATCCTTGACGGTCCGCTTGTTGTCAACAAAGTGTTGGAATGGTTGAGAAAAAGTAAGAAAAAAACTTTTTTATTAAAAATAGATTTCGAAAAAGCTTACGATAATGTCAATTGGGAATTTCTTTTATCTATGCTAAACCAAATGGGCTTTCTGCCTAGATGGTGCTTATGGATTAAAGGAATTCTCGTGTCTAGTACGGCTTCGGTTTCTTGTCAATGGGTCGCCTACGTTTCAATTTAATTGTGAAAAAGGCCTTCGCCAAGGTTACCCCATTTCCCCGTTCTTGTTCTTGATCGTTATGGAATGTCTCTCATGGATGTTGGAGAAAGCCAAAGCTATTGGGGTTCTTAAAGGTATTCGTTTAATGACGGAAGAAGTGGATCTTAGCCATTTATTTTATGCGGATGACGCTCTCATCATGGGGGAGTGGTCGCGTGAAAACGAATACGGCTCGGATTCTTAGAGTTTTCTATTTATGCTCGGGTTTGCGCATTAACCTCCACAAGTCTAATCTTTTCGGGGTTGGCACCGAAGACAATGAAGTTGATAACATGATGGAGGTGTTGGGTTGTAAAAGAGGCGCCTTTCCGTTTGATTACTTGGGCATCAAAGTTGGAGCTAAAATGTCTAGAATCAACAATTGGAATGGGGTGATCGAGGTCATTAAAAATCGGTTGGCCTCTTGGAAGACAAGGCATTTATCTATTGGAGGGCGTCTAATTCTTATTAGATCGGTCCTCGAGAACTTGCCTATTTATTATTTTTCTTTGTGCAAAGCTCCAAAAGCGGTTATAGATAACATGGAGACGATTCTTAGGCGTTTTCTTATGGGCGGGATCAAGTGTTGAGAAAAAGATTAATTGGGTGGCTTGGAACACAATTACTACCCCAAAGAAGATGGGAGGGTTGGGGTTAACGAAGCTACAACATGTTAATGACGCCTTACTTCTTAAATGGATATGGCGGTTTAAAAATGAAGACCGTAGTCTATGGAAACGGGTCGTTTTGGGCTGCCATGGATCGAGTAGAACATGGTCCTTACTGCCATGTTCTCCTTCGGCAAACGGTTGTTGGAAACAAATTGTAAAAGTCGGAGAAAAAAAGAGTTGGGAACGATGCCTCGCTTAATAGCTATTTCGCTGCAACAGTGGGGAATGGATCTTCGATCACTTTTTGGACAGATTCATGGCTGCACAACATTCCCCTTCGTTTTGTTTACCCAAATCTTTTCAGGATTGAGAGACACAAGTGGGCAACCGTCGCGGACAGGATTCAAGTTGTTGATGGGTTAAAACTTTTGTCTTGGGACTGGCCGCGTAGTTCCCTCTGACGCTGACCAGGTTTCAGAACTCCTTTCTTTACTTTCGGACATTTATGATTATAGCTGGACAGGTGGGAGTGATAAATGGAAATGGACAGCAGCTGCGGACGGCGTTTTTTCTGTGAAGAAAGCGAAAATTCTGCTGCAATCGGTCAATATGCAGCCGCAAACTTGGTGTATGAAGTGGAAAGGGTGGGCGCCTCTGAAATGTAAAGTCATGGCATGGAGAGCGGCTATTAATCGTCTTCCAACAAAAGAAGCGCTGCTGCATCGTGGAGTTAATCTGCAGAATGAGTTATGCGTTTTCTGCAGCTCTGACGAGGAATCTTCAGTTCATTTGTTCAGCGGATGCATTTTTGCAGCCGAGTTATGGTCCCGGGTTGCTTCGTGGTGTCACCTTCCGCCTATTTATGCTTTTGAAGTAACAGATTTGATAAACTTGGCTGATTCCCAAGCTATTACGTCGGCTGTTAAATACATTCTGCGGGGCATTGTGATCACTTCTATATGGGCGATATGGACCGAAAGAAATAACAGAATTTTCAAAGATTCTAAGCGAAGGGCTATAGAAGTCGCAAAGCATATAAAATCGATCTCCTTTTTCTGGATTCGCAATAGGTCTAGATTCAAAGATTTAGAGTGGAATGCTTGGTGTAACAATCCATTGACTTTGATGTAATCGGTTTTTGGCCCGGGGGTCCTCGCTTTGAGGACCGGCTGGTGCGCTTTTAAATGAAATTTAACTTTCAAAATAAAATCGCAAATAACAAAAAAGATTGTTTTATCGTAAGATATATATAAACTTACCACAATCTAGTTATATTATACTATATATAATTAGAAACTAATGATGAATAGTGGCAATGGTAAAAATTAATAGTAAAAATGAATGTTATGAACAAAAGTTAACATGCTTAGTGGTTTTTCATGAATCATCTATCCAATTCACGTGATATCATTAGTGGGAAACACGTATTAATTTTCATCTACGCGTCATCTTCCTTATACCAGCTGGCTCATCTCTCTTTATCCTCAGAGAAAAAAAAAATCCATCTGATCCCTCGATCTATAAATTGTACTACCTATTTATAGTAAAACTACTAGCTGGTTTGATTTCAATTGATCATTATTTATGGATAAAATGTGTATACTTAGATGCTTTCATGTGGTTTCAGGTTTGAAAATTAATATTAACAAATCTAATCTCCTTGGGGTTGGAACCGGAAGTGAGGAGGTTGACACTATGGCGAGATTTTTGGGTTGTAAACGTGGTGACATTCCGTTAGATTATTTGGGGATCCGCGTGGGTGCGAATATGAATAGATGTGGTAATTGGAAAAAGGTTGTTGATGTGTTTGAAGGTAGACTCGCTATGTGGAAGGCTAAACTCCTTTCGATAGGAGGTCGAGTTACCCTTATAAAATCGGTCCTTAGTAGTTTACCAATTTACTACTTTATTAGAAACTAATGATGAATAGTGGCAATGGTAAAAATTAATAGTAAAAATGAATGTTATGAACAAAAGTTAACATGCTTAGTGGTTTTTCATGAATCATCTATCCAATTCACGTGATATCATTAGTGGGAAACACGTATTAATTTTCATCTACGCGTCATCTTCCTTATACCAGCTGGCTCATCTCTCTTTATCCTCAGAGAAAAAAAAAATCCATCTGATCCCTCGATCTATAAATTGTACTACCTATTTATAGTAAAACTACTAGCTGGTTTGATTTCAATTGATCATTATTTATGGATAAAATGTGTATACTTAGATGCTTTCATGTGGTTTCAGGTTTGAAAATTAATATTAACAAATCTAATCTCCTTGGGGTTGGAACCGGAAGTGAGGAGGTTGACACTATGGCGAGATTTTTGGGTTGTAAACGTGGTGACATTCCGTTAGATTATTTGGGGATCCGCGTGGGTGCGAATATGAATAGATGTGGTAATTGGAAAAAGGTTGTTGATGTGTTTGAAGGTAGACTCGCTATGTGGAAGGCTAAACTCCTTTCGATAGGAGGTCGAGTTACCCTTATAAAATCGGTCCTTAGTAGTTTACCAATTTACTACTTTTCTCTTTACAAAGCTCCAAAGAAGGTTATTGACACGTTGGAAAAGATCATGAGGCGTTTCCTATGGACCGGGTCTAATGATTTAAACAAAATACATTGGGTTAGTTGGGATAAGGTGACGACTCCGAAAAAACAAGGTGGGTTGGGAATTAAAAGATTGCAAGAAGTCAACGAGGCGCTCTTGTTCAAATGGGCGTGGAGATATAGGAAGTTCCCGAATTCGTTGTGGCGTCGGATAATTGATGCATGTCATAATAAAAAGAAGCCGTGGGAAGTGTTACCTGTTCTTAAATCGGCAGCTGGGAATTGGAAGAATATTGTAAAGACGGTAGGCGCTCTTAAGTATGGAGATAGGCACTTATACTCCTTGATTCGGCCTAAAGTGGGACGGGGCGACTCGGTTCGTTTTTGGTTGGATGTTTGGCTTGAGGAAGAGACCCTAAAGGACCGTTGGCCACTATTGTATAGGCTAGAGTTCAATAAATGTTGTTCCATTTCGGATCGAGTGCAGCTGGTGAATAACCGTTGGGTACTTATCGCTGATTGGGCTTCGAATATTGTTACAGTAGACGAGTTCAATCAGTGGCTGCAGCTGGTAGTGTGTATTGAGAAAATGGAGCATGTAGATAGGGAAGATGATTGGATATGGGCTGGAAACAAGGATGGGATTTTTCGACTCAATCGGTGAAGGGTTGTTTGAAAGACGGTGCGGGTGGGAATACAAATTTCGCGCTCAAATGGGTATCGTGGGTTCCGAGTAAATGTCACATTATGGTTTGGAGAGCGGAGATGAATAGACTTCCCACTAAGACCGAGTTGATAAAGAGGAATGTCGTTTTGCCAAATTTAACTTGTCCGTTTTGTGATACTCATGACGAAACAGGGATGCACCTGTTTGCCGAGTGTATGGTGGCAGCAAATGTGTGGGAAGCTATTAGTAGATGGATTGGTATTGCCCCTATTTTCGCGTTTGATATCAAAGACCTTTTGGAGGTATACAAGACGGTTAATGGTGTCAAGTGGCGGAAGAGAATTGTGCATGGCATCGTTATTATCACTATTTGGAGCCTTTGGTATGCTAGAAATGAGGTGATCTTCAAGGGGAACAATACTAGTGTTACGGATATTGTTGCGAGAGTCAAGTCGATGTCCTTCCTTTGGTTAAAAAATAGGAGCAAATGTAATAATATAGTGTGGAAGGAGTGGCGTCGGTCCCCTTTGTATATGTAAGTTTGGTTTTCGCCGCCGGTGCTTGCTTTGAGGCCCGAGCGTGCGGTTGGTAATAAAAGTTTATTTTCAAAAAAAAAAAGTGCTTATAAACAGCTCTTTAAGTAACAATTTTACACATAAATAAAATAAAATAAAAAATGATAAATAGATTTAAGACATCTTAAGAAAATCTATAAATATAAAGAAGACTTAGTTAAATGATGAAATGTCTTTAGACTAGAGGGTGTGGGGGCGGCATAGGGAGGGCAGCGAGATGCCGGGCCTCTCTACACCACCCCCCTGGGGCGGCATAGAGGTTGGAGCGGCGTGGGCGGCAGGATTTTGCCGTTGATGCCGGGCCTCTTTTCTTGAAAATCGAGATTGATACACGTGGCGGCCCATCTTTCTTTGCCGGAGCGGCACCACCCCCACCAGTCTTAGAATAATGATAGCAAGTAATGAGTATAACATGTCACAATTTTATCTGACACGTACAATAGTTGATTGGATAAGTTAGAATAGAAAAAGAAAATATGATGCTAGTCGGAGTAGTAGATATCTATCTGGAATTTCTTTCTGGATATGTTTTATTTTATAAAAATAAAAAAGCGCCAAAACATGTGGAAGTGGGGCAGTTCACGTGAGGCACGTATCTATTGGTTTTAAATCTGTGTAAACTGTAAAGTACTTAGTTTTGATGGACTAGGCTACATTGTGTCATGTGTGGAATGGAACTCATTTTTGCTATCGTAGGGGTGCAAATGATGCGTAACAGCTTGATAGGTACTTGGAATTGGATTGGTAAAATGCTTGAACAAGCCGAGCTTAGTTACCGAGCCCGAGCTTTTTATACAAATACGGTTAGGCTTGCGAGCCTAAACGAGTCCAAAGAAATTTTATATTATTATTATTTTATATATAGTATACCTACTAATTAACATTGGCGAGTAGAGCTCAAGCCAAGTTTTGGCTCGTTTAAGCTAATAAAGCGAGCTCGAGCTGAGCTTTTAGCTCCTTTTAAATTGCTCTATAATTATTTTGAGCCGAGCTAGAGCCCTTGGGTTTTACTTTCGAGCTCAAAGTACTAGACTCGTACCGAGCCGAGCTCGAGCTTCATAAGAGCATGACGAGCCAAGGTTGAGCCTAGTCAAGCTCGGACCTGACTCGACTCGTTTACACCCTACCTAAATGTCATGCCAAAAGATCTCTTTAGTGTCTTTTTTAATAACACCTATAAAATAGAATAATGTCCTTTAATCATTACCTAATCATTTTTTATTTGGGTATTTAAATTAACAAAATAAAATAACATTTAAAATAAAACAAATAACATACATAACATTAAAAATAAAAAATACATAGCAATAATATTAAAACCAGGCGTATATTAAAAACCAAACCGCAACGTTTGGATAGTTATTGTTGTGCATGATACGGTACTCGGTACGGGCAGTCCCAATTGTCTCATCCTCGTTTAAACCCCCCTCGCGGTTTAAGCACTAATAAAGAACCTCTCAAATGTTACACACTTTGTTCGTCGAACGATAAACTTTCTAGTTATGGCATCTCCATTAGAATGGTTGTTACTCATTTGTTGATGGAATCTAGTCATAACCGTGTTTCAAAATTGTACCTTATCAGCATGTAGTGCATCTTGCTCGAGTGTGTTTACCCAACTCGTGTCCAAGGTGATTTCCTTTTCAGAGGTCCAACGTCTGTTTGCAATTTGAGAATTAAATAAAAATATGAATGTAGAGTGTGTTGGGTTAAAGAAATAGAGTGGGTTAATATATATGGACGGTTTAACATAAAAAAAAATCTAAATTTCACTGTTTGATAACGGTTAAATATTAAATTGACCCACCAACACGCCTGTTTTCTTTCGTTACTGCTACTGCGGGCTTTCAATAAGGCCCATTTAACAGAAAATCAGTTTAACTAATAAGTATATGCCATCATAATCTTGTATTTCCTCTCGCACGCATACAAGACTTTAATCCCATATATAAACTATGTAGAGGCAATGTTTTAAAAATCGGTTTATACTAGCCGGTTGAACCGATTATACCGCTTATCGGTGTCTTGGCCGGCACGAATCAGTCCGGTATTTTAGGAAAACGGTAAACGATTTGAACCGCCTTAAAATTCCGGTATACTGGTTTATACCGCTATACTGGTACCGGCACAAGCTTAAACTTTGGACTTTATCGGGCCATAGTGATGATACAAATAACATGTGTGGTGAGAAAGAGCATGAACCGGTTTCTTAGACACAAAGTTATTTGTTATATATGTCAGTTATCTTATGTAATTTTAGTATATTTTGATTATTGGTAACTAAAACTTCTTATCAAATATTGTAGAAAACGAAAATGGTTATACTTTTATTGATGAGGATGGTGATGATTATGAATTTTATCTTTTATGCAATCATAAACTTGATGCATTCAACACTCCAATGACATAAACATAGTATACCCTTTCATATATAAAACTTTGTTTAAAAACTGGGGACTTTTGAATTAGAGTTAATAGCCAAATTCGTCCTAGAGGTTTAGTCCAGTTTGCCACTTCAGTACAAAAAAGTTTTCTTTTTTTGCAATTCAACACCTGAGGTTTGGATTTTTTTTTTTTTTTTTTTTGTTGCTATTTTCGTCCTTTTCACTAACTCAGCTAAAAAATCTTGTTAAGTCAGGGGTATTTTGGTCAAATTACGAAGGACTAAAAATGAATAAAATAAACGAGTAAATTAAATAAACTAATATAATGCTTTATAAAACCTTAACCCCTCGTCTGGTCTGATTAAACTTCATCCATTCAAAGATTCAAACCACAATCAATCCCTACTTAACACACAATGGATGACGAATCGTGGGAATGGTGTATACGAGAACGTGATTCCGACTTCGACCCCCAACTGAAATATGGTTTGTTCTTCTATATATTAAGATGTTAAATTTTTATATTGTTCATCTTTACCACGATGATCATGTTAATAATAAGCTGTTTATGTTTGTTTTCAGCTAATCGACCTAATTTCTTCACTTAATTTAAAGATTTATCATGGTGGTGACTTTACTGAATTTCCAGATGTGACTTATGAAGGGGGTAAGTTTGATTATATTGACAAGATTGACTCTGATGAATTTTCTCTCATCATATTGAATTATATGATGGTAACATTGGGTTATTCAGATCAGGACGTAGTTGTATACCATTTCAGGATACCTGGTGAAGAATTAGATATAGGTTTAAAACCTTTAGGTAATGACACTGATGTTTTGAGCTTAATTAAGTATGGTAAAAGTAATAAAGTGATTGACGTTTATATTCAGCATGTTCAAAATTTTGATGCTAAAAAAGATGAAAGTGAAAAGGTCCATGAGGTTGAATTTGTTGATTTGCTTGATGAATTGGAAGTTAAGGATAGTGATAAGTATGGTCAGGATAGTGATAGGGAAAATGGTAGTGATAAGTCTGCTCAAGTTAGTGATAGGGAAAATGGTAGTGAAAGTGATGATGCTAGTTATGAGCAGCCTATTACTAATGATGATCATTATAAGTCCGATGATAGTGGTAGTAATGGTAACAATAAAAAGGGTAGTAAAGGTAAGGATAAAGAGGGTAGTAAAGGTAAAAAGAAGGTTGATGATGAAGATTCTGGTCAGATTTTATGTGCAGGATTAGTATGTGCCGGATCAGCTTGTCAGATTATACATAAACCATTCTTGTCAGATTTTATGGTCATATTTTTTGGTTTGTGCAGGATCATTGGTTTGCTTTGTTAGAATCATAGGGTATAAACAACAATTCTAATTCAAAAGAGAGTCATCATCTTCATTGCATTAACATCATCTTAGTACATCATCATCTTAATACATTAACCTAGAACCATTCTACATCAACAACCACAATCAAAACCCATGGATTACAAATCCAAAACCTACATTAGTTCAGAACATAGTACAACACAAACAACATCCGAGAAAACCCTAGAACTAGTTTCAGCATCTTGTTTTGCTTCGACATTTTCTTCAACACTTCATCAACTTTTGCTTTCCTGGCAAACATCCTTCTAACATTGTCTTCATGCTGACGTATTGTGTCCAACAGAGCAGGGACCAACACAATAGGGTTTGTACACATAGGGGGCTCAGCTCAGTCAACGACACACCCATTAGAGCAACAATAAAAACGACGTCCTGGGTTTTGAGTGTCCATGAGATATGAAGGACGGTTGATGATCCACACGAGCACATCACCATGATGAAGGGACGAATTGGAACTTCGATTGATGGTTCGGATCGGTTGAGGGTTTGAGTTTTGTTAGGGTTTTAAACCCTTTAAATGGGGGAAAACGACTGATGTTTTTTTATTTAAGTGGCAAAAAGACAAAAACACCCCTGACCTATGTGTTAAATTGCAAAAAAAAAAAAAAAAAAAATTGTACCGAAGTGGCAAAATGACCAAACCTCATGGACGAATTTAGCTATTTACTCTTCAGATTATTTTTTTATTATGGATTCACTTTTGAATTATTTTTTATTATGAAATCATGTACTACTAGATTACCTTTTTGAATTGAAGTTGTATTTTATAGAATTGAGGTTTAGCTAGTCAATCCGGTTGAACCATATTTGAGTCGAGTCCGGTATGATTAAAAAACCGGTTTTTAAAACATTGTGTAGAAGACATACAATTTGGCACCGAGAAAGTATACTATTCGAAAGTTGATGCACAACAGTAAATTTGTGTCTGGCAGAGAGAAACTAATGTAAGATACATAGGCAAGACAGTTATAAAGTTAAGAACTTATATACAAAGCAAAAAGTTGATAGATAACAATAGTCTTTCTTAACTAATGTATTAAACCGTTTTTAGATTTAATATCTGAAGGGGAAAATTTACCCGGCTGACCGAGCACGTTTGAACCCTCCAAAAGAAAGTGAGGATGATAGTGTACTTCGTCTTCCCGGGCCTAGATATGTGATCATAAGAAAGAAATGGGGACTAGTGAGACATCCATATGAGAGAAGTCTCCTATTCCAGTAACAAAAATTGGGGTGCTCAAGACATGCCTATGATTGAGGTAAAGACCTCTATATATATAGGCATGACAATCGGCCTTCCATTGGACCCCTAACCTTTATGGGTCAAGCCTGGTTAGGAGTTTTCTCTACAAGTCCCCGGCTCAATAAGTAACTAAGTATAGAACTAGCTACAGAGCGTGAAGCCTTGCCAATGGGTTAGTACAAGATAATAAACAATGTTAATATTAATAAATAAGTTCATGATAGTCACCCCCTCGAGGCGGTCCGGAGGTCCATTCCGGACCTCAGCTCTTCAACATCTTGTTAGCATTGCCTCATTTAAATCAATATGATCACTATTGAAGTTACTTGGTTTATTTGTTGACGTAGATGATATTTCTTTTAGAGATGAGGTCCTAAGTTCAAATCTAAAAAAGAATATATTTATTGTAAATATAGTGAGGGTAACTTTAAACCGTTTAAAAAAAACATAATGTGAGGTTTTGGTCAATCCCTCCACCTCATATATACCCCCATCGCTACATACCTTGTTTTATTTTGCAATATAGTAAAAAAAGTATTTATATTTTCAAGGCATGTTATACGATATTTAAGTTCTAACTAATCGTAACACTTAATTTAATAAAATAATGTAAATTTATCCTTAAATATGTAAAATTTAAAGGTGTTTTAACTTTTGTATTTAACCAATTATTTTGTAACAAAAAAATGTAACACAAGATGTTGTTGATCGTGGGGGCAGTCACAATCAGTCATTCAGTCCCCCAAGTCCATATCGGATAGCTGGCATTATTCTTTTTCATATATACCCCACAACCAACTCACTTCCCCTTTTTCAAATTTCTGAAAAAAAAATTGCATAAACCTATTTTTATATTTGTATATTATATTTTCAAGTTATTCATGACTTGCATCGCAGAATTTTATAAAAAAAATGTGATGTAAAAAAGGACGAGAAGGACCTTTATATTTCAAGTTATTCATGACTTACATCGCAAAATTTAATAAAAATGTAAATTCCGTAGAACGGAAGCAAATAACAAGAAAAAAATTCTTAAAAAATTTATTATTTATGCATGAATAATACGAAAGGAGCCCTTATATAAGAAGCTTTTAAATTTGGCATGTCAAGTATTCGAAATTATAAATTGATTGAAAGAAATTAAAATTGATAACATAAACAAAGGTGTAAATTGTGCTAATAAATGTTTTATGTATTATTTTTAAAATAGAAAAGTCTTGAAGATTGACGAAATTTGGAGAAAACTGTTAATTGACGAAATCAGGGTCTTAAATGAAGGAATTTGGGCTTGACAACCGAACGGTTTGCCATGTTATCCGGCTCATCGAGACCTTTCCGCCGCCTACTTGTTGGCTCTGTAACTGTAATAGTAGCCCAAGTTATGCATGTTTAAAGTTTGGACCTTTTATGCCATACTTTCCCTTATCTATTTGGGCCATGTAGGAATCACTCAATTCTTGGACCACTCCTCAATCCTCATCAGTTAATCAACTTAATTTCATCAATTCACTTATAAACTGTTAGTTTTTGTTATCTTATATCGTTAATTCGTTAGCAGGTTAAATCGACAAGACAAGTAATAAAAATACAATCAACAAAAAAAAATAGTTAAGGGGGTCAGCAATTGTAGTGGTGAGGGTGTAAGGTGGAGGCTTTGTAATTGAAAATTAAAGATTAAAGAGTGTGGAGTGGGCTTTAGCCCATAGGCTTAGTAAAAGCATCGGGCTTTTTCTTTTCCGGCCGAGTATATTCGGGTTATAATTGGGTAGGGTTGGTATACCCGGGTTCTTTTTTACCCGGTTTCAGGTTTTTCTTTCAAGTAGGGTGTGATACGCGGTCTTTATGTTCACTTCTACTTCCGAGTTATAATAATCTACATTATTCTCTTTAGAGAGAGGCTATTGTACAAAGTCTCCTTAAAATACAAAGTGTAAGAAGGGATCCTGGCCCTCCATCTCCCACCTTCTGCTTTTTATAACAACAACCTCGTACATTAATTACACGCGTTCTCATTAATGACAGTTATCAAGTTGAGGGTAAATCAGACAAATTACAACTCTAGTAATTTGAATTTTTTTAATATTAGCGCCCTAATAACTCACACAAACATCATTCTCTGTTAACAAAAAAAAAACAGAGCACTCGAAAATAACACTGATCAGAGAAGAATTATGGCTCCAAAACGCAAATCAAGTAAGGAATTGATCATGTTTTTAGTTTATTTTTGATCGTATGTCAATAATCGAACAATAATTGTTGCTAATCGTTGGTTTTAAAACCCTAAAACAGGTGAAGCACGAGAAAGAAGAAGTAAGTTGTGTCATGACAGGGCTTCAAAACCAACTAATACAGGTATGATTTATATGAAGATGATAGGTTTTATGCTATTTTGTTAGTCGTTTACATGAATGTTGAAGAAGATGGTTTAGTGGTCTGATTTAATGATGGCGTTCTTAATTGTTAGTAAAGGCGTTTTTGTATGATATGATATGTTGTTGATATGATATGGTCTGATTTGAAAAACGCCATCACTGATCCATTGCATTAGTGATGGCGTTTTTAAGTTTTAAAGAAGGCGTTTTTTGATGTGATTCATTATAGTGCAAAAATCGAATGCGTTTTGCTAAAGTTATAAAAGGCGTTTTTGTTAATATGATGAATAAGGTTGTTGATGAGTTGTATTGAAATATATCATGTTTTTTTGTCTTAAAACAGAACCACCAAATGAAACACGGTCTGATGAAAAAAATATAGTAAAACGCATGCATAATGAGTAAAACGCATGTTTTGTTTTCTGCAGGTTTGGATGAAAAAAATGGACAAAATCAGTGTAAAATGGTTTGCTCATCAGAAGTTAGGTCATCAGTGGTTTGCTCGTCAAGAAAAAGTAAAACGCATGTGTATCAATGTTCAAAAAAGTAAAACGCATTTGTAAATGTTCATCAGTAGTTTGCTCATCAGAAGTTAGGCCATCAGTGGTTTGATTCAGCAGTAGTTATTAACTTCTTCTTCAGTAGTTACAAACACTTCATCAGAAGTTATCAATCAACGCATTTGTTTATCCATAAAACGCATTTGGTAATACTTAAAACGCATGTATTTATTTTTTGACAGTGTGTAAATGTCGAAGATGCTACATCAAACATACTTGATGAGTATGTTGCTTGGGACAATGTTATTGATGAAATTGTTGAAGACAATACATCAAATAGGGTTGACGAGAATGTTGCGGGGGATACATCAAGGTTGGTAAAGATGATGGAAAACGTTTACACGAAGGTGCTAAAGCGAGTAGATAATATGAGCTAAAAGTTTTAAGATTGATAAATTTGTTAATTTTGCATCTTTACATTGTTGAATGTTACAGTGTTAGACCTGAATGTCTCTTTTGGTATTAAAAATGCATGTTTCATTTGATGTTTTGTATGAATCATATTAAAACGCATTCAATAAATACTAAAACGCATTTGATATATGGAAATCTATTTAACTGGTGATGTAAAACCAATACATAAATACCACTGTCTACCAAAGGTCTGAAGATACAAGGTCTGTTGGAGTCAACAACACTTAGGCTCCAACAGATGATTCAAGCAAACATAGTTTATTCCATCAGCTGTTACACATCAGAGTTTTCAATGTATGTAAAAGCTTGAAAAAGCTTTTGTTTTGATGTGGAATGAAATATATATGGATAATGTATGTAAAAGCTTGAAAAACTTTTGGTTTGATGTGAAATGAAATATATATGTGATGTATTAGTAAAACGCATTCGATATGATCATAAAACGCATTTGTAAAAAACAGAGAAGATGTGCAAACTATTCAGTATATACCAAAACGCATGCATAAAAACATAAAACGCATTACTGAAAAAAAATCACTCATCAACAACGTGTTCTTCATCTGCCTGGTGTTCATTTCCATGGTCTTCAGCACTTTCAACTTCTTTGTTTTCATCTTGTAACAATGTATTTTTCATCTCGTTTTCATCTTCATTGCATCTTCTGGTTTCAATGAAGATGCAACAGCAGGTTTGTATATTGGAGTTTGATCATCAATGGGGACATCTTTCTTAGAAAGATCTGTCATAAAACACAAAACATACAACTATAAAATCTAATTTTAATGACAAAATGACATGTTCATACTATAAAAAGTCACACAATAGTAAGCATTCACATGCACATGTAAGGATTTATATAACAAATCTCAAAACGCATGTTAAAACATCATAAAACGCATTTGAATAAAAACAAATTCTATAAAACCAAGCAGTTGCCTCAAAACGCATGTTAAACATAATAAAACGCATTTGAATAAAAATCATTTCTATAAACCAAGCAGTTACCTCAAAACGCATGTTAAACATAATAAAACGCATGTTAAACCAAGCAGTAACCTCAAAACTCTGTTCATCTCTGTTTTTTGTGATCTGCTAATATAAATCAAAATAGTATAAACTAACCTTCAAAATTCAGACTATGAGCATCGACAACATCATCTTCGTCTTCGTTTACGATTTCAGGTTCGTTGTTTAGATCTGATAAACAATTAAAATCAAAATAAAGCTTACGATTAAGTAAAGTTATAAAAACAGAGTACGTACCAAACATGATGAACTCTGCAAAATTGATTATGATTTTGGTAGAAACTCTGAACGATCGAGACGGAATGTTGAATAAGGTATGAATTGATGAAGAAAATCGTGTAATCAGTTATGAAATTTTGAATTATGATGAAACGATAAAACAGGGATTCATGAAATCGTAAATTTGAATGTCATTTATTGATAGATGCAAATGTCAATATTACCCCTCTCATCAGTTGTTATGATATAACAGACAAGTTCCACGTGGCAACATTTTGTGGCTTCTTACACTTTGTATGTTAAGGGACTTTGTACCCAATACTTTCTCTTCTCTTTAAATCTGATCAACTATATTTGCAAACAACATTATTTAATTTGTTAAGGCGAAAGCCCATCAACTGAATTAAGTCTAAAACAAGGGTATCAGTGGAGTAAATGTGAGAGGGATTACTATTAGTATAAAAAACCTACAAGTTAGAAAACAATATAATTGTAAAATTAAATAATAAAATTGTAAAATAATATAAATAAAACAGCTCAAATTATTGATAGTTTATTTTAAAAAGTAAAAATAATGTAAGTGTAAAAAATAAATGGTTTTCCCTCTAATTAAATAATTTTGTAATTTATCTATTTTCTCTCTACATGTATTTAAATGTTTTTTTTTTTTTTTTTGAACGGCCAACAAAACTTTATTCCACTAGCTAGCAAGAAACTAGCACAAAATTATCCGAATACACCGTGTGCGTCATTACAAAACAGCCCGAGTAAGTAAACAAAAAACATACATTCCGAAACAGATCATAACACTACCCCATTTTTGACGTATCGAACCTACGCCACGCCTCCCAAGTCATATCCGACATCCTTGCCCTGTTCTTTATCCAAAGAAAAGACATAGTCTTGATTTCCTCGACCGTGTTCCGTACCGAAGCTTGCTTTTGACAAAATACAGCTTCATTACGAGCCCTCCATATGCTCCACATGGCTGTCAGGATCACCGCATAAAGAGCTTTTCTGCACCTACTTCCCGACATTGTAATGGTACTAATCTTGAACAGATCTGAGACGTGAAACAGTAGAAAACTCGGGGCATTACACCATAGAGCCAACTGCTGCCAGACATATGCAGAAAATTGGCATGCCGTGAACACATGTTCCACCGATTCTGGATAGTCTCCGCATAGTTTACATAACAGACTTGGGGGGTGTATATTTCTTCGAGCCAAAGCGGTCATCGTCGGTAACCTGTCAAGGTTAGCCCGCCACGCCACTATACATACCTTTTTTGGCACCCAGTTACACCAGTCAAACCTCGGCCGACTCTGCAAATCCGACGCTTCTATAAGTTTTTGTTTTACGCTGCTTGCTGAATAAATGCCGAAACCGCTTGCGTTCCAACGCCACTTGTCTTGTTCTGGAGTAAGTATAATATCCCAAAGGAGCAGCATCAAGTCTTCCAGTTCTGCAGCCTCAAGAGTAGACAGCGTGTTCCTTCTCCATTCCCATTTAAACCGTGCCCCGTTTGCCTCAGGAAAAATCCGATCAGCCACGACACACATTCTTTTCTTTTCCAGCTCGAACAAAGAAGGGAATCTTGCTGCTAGTAAACCATCACCGATCCAGTAGTCCAGCCAAAACCTGATCTGCAGCCCTGACCCGAGGACCCCTTCATCAGCTGACCCGCATCAATGTTCAGGCTATGGAGTATATCAGGTACAGCAGCGATTTGTTTCCAAACACCCCCAACGGACAACTTTGCCGGGATATAATTCCAAGCTCGAGAGTTCCCATGAATTGCCCAGATAACTTTTCGCCATAGGCCACTTTGATCAATCTTGAAACGCCACCACCACTTAGCGAGTAGGCTTAGATTAGCATCGCGAAGTAAACCCAAGCCTACCCCCCGTACTCAACCGGAGCGATGACGTGCTCCCAAGCTACCCAACTCATTTTGTTCACATCCTCACTGCCACCCCAAAAGAAATTCCTCCGAATTCTGTCCAAACACTTTAAAACTTGCGCCGGCGCTCGGAAAAGGGAGAAGTAAAACAATGGCAGTGAGTTAATAACCGACTTCAGCAGAGTAATCCTACCTCCAAAAGAGAGGCATTTGGCCTTCCACATCGATAACCTATCCTTGAACTTGTCAATAATCGGCTTCCAATGCTTCACCAGATTCATGTTCGCCGCAACGGGGACACCGAGATGAATAAATGGGAACTGTCCAGCTTTACACCCAAGTTTACCTGCCATAGAGTCAATTTCATCCTCCGAAACACCCACCCCATAAACACTACTCTTTTTAAGGCTAATTCTCAGCCCTGAAATAAGATAAAAACACCGAAGTAGGCGTTTGAGGTTCTTAGCGTTGGAGTCGGTCCATTCACCGCAGAAGACAACATCATCGGCGTAGATGAAATGGCTCAATAACGGGCCACCTGCTTTGATAGAAATGTCGTGGAATATCCCAAGAAGAGAAGCCCGATTCATAATACATGTGAGCGATTCCATAGCCAAAATAAAGAGATACGGGAGATTGGGTCACCTTGTCTTAGACCTCGTTGACAATCGAATTCGAAAGTGGGTGACCCGTTTACTAAAACTGAAGTACGCGCATTTCTAACAATTGACATGACCCAGCTCCTCCATTTAGTCGAAAAGTTCATCTGGCACAAAATATCTTCAAGGAAGTCCCAACACAGCGTGTCATACGCTTTTTCAATGTCAACTTTAAAGAAAAAACCTCTTCTTTTACACCGCTTCAGATAGGAAATAGTTTCATTAAGTATTAGCGGCCCGTCAAGGATGTTTCGATCTCCCAAAAATGCGGACTGTTCTTCCGACACTAGCAGTTGCATAACTGTCTTCAGTCTGGCAACAAGCACCTTTGAAACTACCTTGTTGATGCAGCCGACCAAACTGATGGGCCAGTAGTCGAGAAGAGTCGTTTGCTCCTTTCCTTTCGGGATAAGAGCAATAAAGGCGGAGAAGCAACCAACAGTGAAGCTGCCATTAATAAAGAATTCCTGGAATAGGCGTAAGAAATCATGTTTAAGAACCTCCCAAAACCGTTTTATAAACTTGAAATTCAGCCCATCAGGGCCCGGCACTTTGTCGCTTTCACAATCCCAGACTGCACTCTTAATTTCTTCCAAAGAAAAAGGTATTTCTAGCCTTGACGCATCTGCTGCAGTTAACTTTTTAATACCCGGACACACAAAACCCGGTCTAATCAGCCTCTTCTCAGCATACTTTTCCAGGAAAAACACGCCCACTTTGTCTTTGATCACCGTAGGGTCAGATATCCACTCATCCCCGTACTTTAAGCCGTGTAGCCGATTATTTGCGGTATTGATGCGGATAATATTATGGAAATACTTGGAGTTTTCGTCGCCTTCAATTGCCCATTTAACTCTTGACTTTTGCTTCGCATCAAGTGCTTTAATCCTTTCTTCCTCTAATAACTCCTTTTTGGCCGATAGTCGGGTTTCCATTTCAGCCGTTGTAAGAACTCTCGTGTCCCCGGTCCTTTCAATTGACTCAATTATCTTCTTGCTATCAATGCATTTCCTTTCTCTTCTATTTCTGTCGGCTGTCACCCACAATCTGATTCTACCCTTGAGCCACTTAAGTTTGGTAGCAAGTGCCATATCCGCGGGGCCTGTAAAAGTAAAGTTACCACTGACCCGATTTACATATTCCACAAAACCTGGTAATTCTAACCAGGAATTGAAGAATCTGAACGGGGTGTGCCCGAAATCTGATTTTCTAACTGCGAATAAAATAGGGCAGTGGTCTGATAAGAACCTGGTCAGCGCAGTTACTTTTGCCTCCGGCCAAATGTAAAGAAACTGCCTGCACACAAATACCCGGTCCAGTTTGCTTAACTTGTCCCCCGCCCCCGACATGTAAGTGAACCTGTGTCCACCCATATTATATTCCATAAAATCCGCATCCCTGATGAACTCATTAAAGTAGTCGGCATTTGTCGGAATGAATTCAGAATTCAATCTTTCATCTGCAGACCGAACTTCATTAAAGTCTCCCATTAATAACCACAAACCAGGCAACGACCGTCTATGAGCCAACAGTTCAGCCCAGAAACGTCGTCTTTCCAGAGCGTCATTAGGAGCGTGAATATTTGCTATATTAATTAGTAAGTCGTGGTGGATTAAAATGCCCGAGATTATCATACAATGCCGTGTACGGATAACGTTTGTCTTCCTAAAACACGTTGGGTCCCACCAACAGATCAAACCACCCGCATTCCCATCAGAATTAACAACATCATAATGAAAAAGAGTGTTACCCCAGAATTATGACAATAACCAAGATGGAGGATCCGATATCTTCGACTCCTGTATAGCTACAAACTCTGCCCCGTGTGAAGACTTCATACCCCTGACCCAACCCGCTTTGCCCCTACCCCGTGCTCCGCGAACGTTGATGGAGAGGCAATTCATTGTACACCGTTGGAGCCGAGTTCATTGATAACTTCGTCAGCAACTTGTCCTTCAAAAGAATCCAAATTAAAACCAACCATACCACCCACTTCAACAGTCGCATCAACCTCAAGATTCACCTCCATAGCCAGCACCTGATCATCAATCGGTACAGGGTCCACAACAGGATTAGCCCATGACGGTTGGGTAGCTGGAAAAGATGGGCACTGAGGGCCTGAGGGATTGTTCTCCGGTAACTCAGTTGCAGTCCCATGTTCTAATCCCGTCGGTATAGGCTGATTCAGATATGGGCATTCTCGTTGAGAGGAAAGGGGACCACCGTTTTTACCTAAGAAGCCAGCATAACTTTCATCAGCAGAAGAAGGGCTTCGTAGGGCCCTAGCCCTCTTCCTACTCTTTGTGACATTGGACTGGACTAAATTGGGAGGTTCAGGCCCATCACACCTAGGCCCAACTTGTGTAGAGAAAGTCTGATCCGGGTCACTTTGGTTTTCACGTGCACTATGGTCCACCAGATTAACATTTTCCTCCGCCACGTCATTTGCACTATGGTCCACCAAATTAAAATTCTCCTCCGCCACATTATTTGGAGCCATAAATGGAGTATGTTGGTTCCCATGCAAACCCATAATAGGACCAGGGACCCTTTCGGCTTCCCCATCATCTTGGGACTGTTCCGCTTCCTTTTCCGGCTGTTCATCATCATCGTGATCTGAATCCCCATCAACAGTGGTCTCCCCCATGACCGACTCGTCCCTGATTTCGCCGTCTTCCAAGTCATGTTCGGCCGTAGGTGTAACCGAGGCCTCAAATTCCGGAATCCACGTAAAGTTCTCTTCGACCACCCACACCTTATGGCCCTTGTTCCTCCAATGGACGACTATCTCCTCGTCAATCCTAGACCGCTGGTCGGTAAGGACATGAGAATAGCCAGTTGCATTATCTATGCCCAACCAAGAGAAATCCGATGGCCAGACCACCAAACCGAACATTTTCCCAACCTTGTCAAAGGTGTCACTATCACGAACACCCACCGGAAGGCCAATAATCTTCAAAACCGCAATGCGTTCAAAAGGCAGATCCTGTCCTAACCAAGGCACAGCCGAAGACAGGCTCTCCTTCCAAATATTTTCCTTTGTATTGATAAACACCTCCATTTCGGACCTGTCTCTGAAAGTGATCAAAACGGATAGACCACCAAGGTATGATGTCGCTGCCTCGGGAAGCCCGCAGTGTACACCATCTTCTTAATACTATGGAGCTTTCCAAGGTCTTTAGCCACACCGACTATTGCTCTGCCAATGCAATGTCTGGGATACATTGCCCCAACGTCATCTACGTGGAGTGACTTTCTTGGACCAGACTTGGATTGGAGTGACTTATTTTGCAAAACCTCCGTGTATAAGACTTCTGGGTTCCGCTCCTTGAACAAAGGATCCTCCGGTGAAACCTCCTTGCCTTTTGAGACCACCGGCCCTCTGTTATTGGTGTTATCATGCTCATAATTGATCCTTTTATGAAACCTATCGAACATAGCTAGGGAGACCACCACTTTACTTCCCATAATCTCAATTTCATTAAGTACTGGTAGCAACGCCATCGGGTTCCGAATCTTTTCACTCCGAACAAAACCGAAAACTCGACCTTTTGCATTCCTTCTTCTTGGTACCCATGCGTCAGTCACATTAACAAAAGGCTGGAAAGCCGACCATAACTAAGAACCCGTGAGCCTATCCGAGATGTTGGTGATGAAGAAAGTAGTCCTCTTTGCCGGATCGTCGCCGTGTTTATCTCTTCTTTGAGTCGCCGTCCTTTCGCCTCCTCTCATTTTGAAGATTCTACTTTTAGCTCGTGACTACCTAGAGGCAAAAAGTAGGTGGCCTTCTCACGTATGTATTTAAATGTTAATAATTATAATATATTAAATACACATAAAATTATATCCACCTATCATATCTCAATCCAGAAACATCACACAGAATCATTATGTATCTAAATAGTCAGTCACGTCATGGAAAACCCTGGCTTGATGTGTTGGTTGTTGGTGGAAGAAGACATGCGTCATGATGTAGTCGATTGTTTGTGGAAGGATGCGTGGGGAATTTCTTGGGAAGCGGGTGGGTTCAACTGATGGGTTAGAACACCACCGCAACTAATTTGATCTCGTAGGGATCAAGTAATGAACATGAGGTGTCACAATAGGATTGGTTAATATTTAGGGTCAAGTGATTTTTTGATGAGGTCTCTCCCGCTATGATATCGGGTTCTATAATTGGCAGGAGTATATTTGACTTTTTAAAGTCAAAGTAGAATAACTAAAAGAGAAAACACACAGTATAAGTTCGATGTTATTTGAATTTTGAATTTTTTGTTTAACATATTGTGGTCACAACACGATTCAAACTTAAAGTGAGCCGATCTCGAGTAACTCACGAGCGACGTGCATTTTTGCACCCCTAAATTTTATAAAACTATTATTATTAACAAAAAGAAAAGTACAAGAACATATATGATATATAATGCCATTATTCCTCAAAACTTTTCTATCCTAAGCCAACAAAACAATGTCAAAAACTTTTTACTTACCGATTTCGTTACTGTGCCAAAAAACACCGAACGCCCTTTACATATGAACAGAACACAAGACGACAAAACTAACCGCCAACGTTTACACGTCAGGTTTCTTTCCATCAACGGATCGTTGACCACGAGAAGATGTTCTAGAAGCTTGAACAGGGTCAGTTGATGGATCATACTTTTGTGTAGCAAGATAATTGAGAGCAGTGACCACATCAGCAATTAGAGGCCTCATGCTTGGTTTTTCTTGAACACACATTGCAGCTATTGCTAGTGCTTGATATAATCCCCTTACTGGATATTCACCTTTTAGAACCGGGTCCGCCATTTGCCAAAACTTCCTTCTATCTTTAAACAACGGTCGTGCCTATTCAAAAAGAGAATATCAATTATCAGCTTATTTAACCTAAAGTAACCGGTTTTAAACAAAAAGAAAGGTCGTTAAACAGTAAACAAGTTTCAAATTGTTTGAAGTCATTTAATTTAACCACATATAAAAATACTCACATAATGCAACAATATGTAAACAAACTGGGTGACTTAAGCAGAACAATGCTATTATTTATTCCTCGCAAGGAACGAATTATCAGGGTGTAGTCAATAAATAGCCAATGTAAACTCTTTTAGTTTAAGTTATAGAAGGCATAAAGATAAGGCTAAAGGCCTTGTTAAAAAAACGGCAATTTTGACCGTTTAACCACAAGGGAAATTGGGTTGTGTTTTATCTATAAAGGGAGAAATGGGTTGTGAACGCAAAGATTCAAGTATTAAACTAAAAAACGGGTCAAACGGGTCAAATGGGCCAAACAGTGGGCATACTTTTTTTAATGCAACCGGATGATAGAGAGAGAGTAAAGAACTATTAGCTATTGATAACCCAAGGAAAAAATAGAATCAAGACATCAAATAATGCATAAATGTGGCCCCAAAAACCTCACAAATTTGAGATGACTCCCTTAAAAGCAAAACAAATCAAAAAAGGAGATTCCTCATGGAAAACTTCATATCAAGTTCTTCCAAAGCCCAGCTGGTTGGAGGTGGGAGGGTTTACCACCTTGGTGGGTTCCCGCCCAGGGAGGGGCTCGAGTTCGAATCCCAGGATGCTAAAACAAACACCCCTTGACGTTGAAAGGGCTTATGCCCTCAGGGACGGTGCATAGGGGATTCGAACCGGGTTCCAAGGAGAGGAGAGTGGTTCGTTGGACCACTGGACTATGCCGATCAAAAAAAAAGCAATCTTATAAAGACCCATTGAGCCAAACAAAAAGAAAAAAAACTTACCCATGCAACAAGATTTTGCTCTGCTGCTGATTTTGTTTCATCAATTGCTTTTCGGCCCGTAATTAGCTCCAATAGCACAACCCCAAAGCTATAAATATCTGACTTAAACGTGAGTTGTCCCGTCATTGCATAGTCAGGAGCGCAATACCCGTAAGTGCCCATCACTCGGGTCGAAACATGAGTATTATCTCCTACCGGGCCCACTTTTGCCAAGCCAAAATCCGATAATTTTGCATGATAATCCTCACCTAGCAAAATATTTGAAGCTTTCAAATCCCGGTATATAACCGGTGGGTTCATTTTGTCGTGTAAATACTCTAACCCTCTTGCTGCACCAGCTGCTATGTTCATCCTAGTGTTCCAATCAAGCCGTTTTCTGTGAGGCCGCCGACCTGGCATAAAAATTAAAATTTCAAAAAAAATGTTTTCCCTAGATAAATCCGTTTGTGCATTTTACAGACCATAAGTATAATACGTTAAAATGGTAAATACTGTCATGTTAAAAAATTAACCTTTTAAGAGACATATCCATAACAACCTATATAAACAGCAGAAACCATTTGGGCATTTAACTAAATAAAAAAAATTAGAAAAGAAATTTAAGGGAATGAATGTGCATACCATGTAAATGATCTTCTAGAGAGCCTAATGGCATGTACTCATACACCAATAATCTTTGTTCTCCTTCAGCACAATAACCAATTAATTTCACAAGATTAGGATGATCTGCCATGCCTAATGTTAAAACTTCAACAACAAATTCCCTAATCCCTTGCAACCCATGAGGATCCAATTGCTTTATAGCCACTATCTGTAATCAAAAAAGATGTTAACACTTTAAAATAAAGTTATAAAACTTTTTCATCATTGGATTTATGATCAAGTTTAATTTCCCTTGATTAATTTGCTATTTTTTTTTTCATTTTTATAGGATGAATATGGTTGCAGAACTCGCTAGGCGCTACCAACTCGGCCGACTGGGGAGTTACGAGTACTCGGCCAAGTCGGGCGAGTACTCGGGAGTCGAATCGGCCTATGCGGGAAGTACTCGGAATATCCGACCAACTCGGCTATACTCGGTGACCCACCCTGTAGCGAGTACTCGGCGAGTAATCGGTCAACTCGGACGACTTTTGCAACTGGATGATTAATGTGTCAATTATGATGCAAAAGCAATATCAATACAATAATGATCTAAACCTTTGACTGTATTAATTTAGAAAGTTGTATGCATAAAATTTGACTTTGGATAATTTTTTAAGCCTGTTTGACTCATTTGCCACATACCCTTTAAGCAACAGAAACAATATCAATACTATAAGAAATCATGTTGGATGACCTTTAACCAAATTGACCCGTATCCCTCTTAGCTATATTTTTATTGACATGTTCGTCATATAACACAGCCCAAATCAACCCACTAAAACGTAAACATGTCAAAAGTGTACCTCTAAAATACAACAAAACAAAGATCGATTTTCACTTACCTGATCAGAATCTTCTAATTTTCCTTTATATACTTTGCCAAATCCACCTTCACCCAAGAAATAAGCAGCTTTAAAATTATCAGTTGCTTTCACTAATTGTTCATATGTAAACGTCCGTGCTTTGTTCATAGGGCTTCCCTCTTCAGGAGACTTATTCTTCTCAACAAACTCATCGGAAACCGATGTTTTATTAACAACTTGTGCATTGTCCTTCTTCACGTCATTACATTGTTCGACTTTTATCGTATCTAGGTCACAAAAAACTCATCAAACTTAAACAAAAGTGCTTAACAAGACACTTAATTACTTAAAGCACTAAAGAACAAAACTTCACTGGTCTTCTATTTAAAGAACAGGGACCAAAAGCCAATCAAGTGATAAAAAATAATAAATAAAGTAATAAATAATCAGTTTTCTATTCATGTATCTATGTTATAAAAAGTCATATCATTTAACTATTAGCATGAAAGTGATATTCACTCATCAATATCACATAACCACCCTTAAAAAAAAAAAAAAAAAAAAAAAAAAAACATGGTTTCATTACAACTAAAAAAGTAATTTTGTGACCCTTAACTAATAAACATATAATCACTCAATTCACACATCCAAACATCCCTTGTTAGTTGTTATCCTATCCAATGATCCTATTGATATTGATAATAAATTTCTAAACTCAGTAAGCAATTAGTTACTCTAGGATAACAGGCTGGTCTTCCCCAAGAGCTCACATCGACGGGAAGGTTTCGCACCTCGAATTCGGCTCTTCGCCACCTGGGGCTATAGTATGTTCCAAGGGTTGGGTTGTTCGCCCATTAAAGCGGTACGTGAGCCGGGTTCAGAACGTCGTGAGACAGTTCGGTCCATATCCGGTGTGGGCGTTAGAGCATTGAGAGGACCTTTCCCTAGTACGAGAGGACCGGGAAGGACGCACCTCTGGTGTACAAGTTATCGTGCCCAAGGTAAACGCAATTACTCACTGAAAATTGTGACTGATGAAAAAACATCAGCCATTAAAAGATTCAAGATCAAAAGTCTACAACTTTTTATTATCTGATGATGTCACTGATGACAACAAATATGAACTACAAATGATTACCAAATTATGCACAAAAAACTTATTTCCATCTCATATTAACAACAAAAAAAAAAAAAAATCATCACAGATAACAATTTCCAAACAAAGATTAATAATTCAAGATTCACAACTAAAAATCCAAAAAAGAACCAGTAAAGGGTTTGCATGTTTAAAACAAAACAAAACCCTGATCAAGAAACATTAGAAATGAAATAAATTTACAATCTTTAATGAATGATCTTTCATAAAGATTAATAATAATAATAAAACATACCAGAAGGTTTAGTGATTGATTGATGATGGTGTACGTCGTCGTTTCGCTTGTTCTTGGGTGATTTCTTGGCAGAAGAGTCTCCACCAGCACAGGGGAAACAGCCCATGCTGGTTTATTAATTTCTGAATATATATATTTTGTGCAGTTGATGACTGTTTGTTTAGGAATGATAATAATAATAATAATAATAATAAGAATAAGAATAATAATGGAGGTTACCTTTGAATTTGATGGGAAATCAGTAAAATTGTTGTTGTTTTGTGCTGTTACATAAAACCAGATAGAGGAGAGGGGAGTGTTTATATTTGCAGGTTTATAGAGAGAGAGAAAGAAAGAGGGAACTCAAAAGGTGTAACATATTTCGTTAGTTATATTTGTTAATCACTTTTAAATATCAAGAAAAACCAACTAGACTCGATTCGATTGTAAACCGAGCCGGGTCTGAGTTCGTTTATTCTTTGAGCTTAGCTTGATTTAAAAGGGGGCTTGAGCTCAACTTATTTAGAGATCTATTTCTAAGGTTTGAGCTTGACTCGGGCACAACTCTTTTATTGGTTATTTATTTATTGTATTTAAATATATTTAATTATTTTCATCGTAGTTTTATGTATAATAATACTTGCTATTAGGTATAGGTTCCTGTACAAAATACATTTTTCGTACAAAGTGTGAGAAGTCTATATAGTCATTGTGACTATAATGTTTTTTATTCCTTTTGCATTGATTTGTATAGAAAAGCACCAAACGTTACAATATAAAACACAATCAAATTTAAAACATCAAATTTAAAACACAATCAAATGTATTTTAGACATTAAATTTAAAACACATTGATTACTTTCTTCGTATGGTATTTTAGATTGCATGTCGAGAATACATTAATTAGTGTTTTAAATTGTTAATTTTTTGTGTTTTTCTATATAATACTATGTCAAAGGAACATAAAACATCATGCCTAAAATTTAAAACACAATGCCTATATAGACTTCTCACACTTTATACGAAAAATGCACTTTGTACAGGAACCCCACCCCTAGCTATTATATAAATATTAAATAATAATTTTAGAAACAAGAGTTTGTCTATGTTCATGAGTCGGATCTAGCTTGGGCTCGAGCTCGTTTATTAAATGAGTCTCAATCAAAACTCGAGTCTGAGCTATAAGCTCATTTAAGCTCAACTCGATTTGAGTTTTTAACGTGCCGATCTTGATAGCTCATAAACAACCCAACTTGGCGTACACCCGTTACTCCGTTAGGTTTATAATAATGGAAGATTAGCTATTTTATATCGTCATTTTTTCTATTAAGTTTATAAACAATTTACCATAGAATGTGTTGTGTGTTTTTTTTATTTCTTTTATTTGATAGGTGCAGGTTCTAACCGTGTGACAACATTTGGTCACCATATTGTCACTACATATTATTCTTAAAAGAAGTTCATCACTCGTTGGGTAAAGACGAGAGCAAAACAAGATTCATTAAGTTGGAGATTTGGGTGGGTTTCAATTGTATGATGATTTTGCTAGTATCCTCCCTCCCTCTCCCTCTCCCGCTCCTTTCCCCTCCCCTCTCCGCCCCCGCCCCTTCGCCCAATCCCTCTCTCCTCCCTCTTTTTCTTTCCCTCCTCTCCCCCCCCCTCT